>JAAGAY010141493.1:50961-82046 GCA_011801015.1 Ardeotis arabs | reverse complement strand
GATGTTGTGTTGAGGGATATGATTTAGCTGTGAAGTATTGGTGACGGTTGGACTGGATGATCTTTTAGGTCTTTTCCAATCTTGATAATTCTGTGATTCTGTGATTCTATGTTCAGCAAGCTATTTCTAGGCAATGTTTGTGTGTGACATATCAGGGAGTTTCATCAGCTTGATATAATGATGTATTGCCTTTTTTTTTTCCCTTCTCAAGTATCTAGGTTATTATTCATTATATTAATTAATAAGTTATTCTCTTCACTGCAGTACCTATAGGGTTACTTAACTCACCTCTCTACAAGATACTTTGTTGCCTTATTGTCTACTTGCCTTTCCAAACTACATTGTTTAAAATTCAGAAAAAACCTACAGTTCATGAAACCTGAAAATTTGTAGTTTTGGAAAGTACAATCCTAAATTATGAATTAAATAACTAAAATGCTAAGGAAGTACTACATCTTTCTTCTTAAGCAACTTTGGGATTGTTGTGGTTTTGTTTAGTGGGGAGGGGGCTAAGGTGGCAGCTTCTGCAAGAAGCTGATAGAAGTTGTTTCCCCTTTGTTCAGTGGACTCGGCAAGGCCTACGGTGGACCTGTTGCTGGCCAAGGCTGAGCTGATTGGTAGTAGAATGTTCCGTGATAACGCCTCTGCGATAACATATTTAAGAAGGGGAAAACAGAAAAAAAAAGAGAGAAGAGAAGATGTAAAAAAGCTGAGCGGGGGCAGAGGTGCAGAGGGGGAGGCACAGGCCTCGTCGGCCTTGCAGGTCTCACCCTCTGGCCTCTCGCCAGGTGGCTGACTGGGCCCTACTCAGCCCGGCCCGGCTGCAAGAAGTGGAGAGGAGATGAGATGGATGATGTGAAAAGATCCTGAGAGGCGTCTGCCAGCCTGTTGTGCAAAGAACTTTTCTTGTGAGAGAAACAGCTGCAGATGCCAAGGTCAGTAATGCGGCTCCTGGCCAAGATTCCCCTGCAGCCTGTGGTGACGACCATGGTGGAGCAGGTTGTTCCCCTACAGCCCACGGAGGTCCATGGAGGAGCAGAGATCCATCTGGAGCCCATGGAGGACCCCACACCGGGGGAGGTGGATGCCTGAAGGAGGCTGTGGCCCCTGGAGGGCCTGCTGGGGCAGCTGTTCTGGAGAGACTGCACCCTGTGGAAGAGATGACCCACGCTGGAGCAGTTTCACAAAGGACTGTGGCGTATGGGTGGGACCCCACGATGGAGCAGGGGAGGAATGTGAGGAGTTCTTCCTCCAACTATGAAGCAGCAGCGTAAAACAATGCGTGATGAACTGACCATAACCCCCATTTCCTCTTCCCCCTGTGCCGCTCGGGGCGGGAAGGTAGTCGAGATAATGTTAAGCCTTGGAAGAGGGAGGGGTGCGGGGAGGTTATCTTGTTCCCTGTCTCATTATCCTGCTGTTTTTAGTAATAAATGAATAGTTTTCCCCAAGTCGAGTCTGTTTTGCCCATAACAGTAACTTTAAGGATTTTCTCCCTGTCCTTATCTCAAACCTCAAGCCGTTTTTCTTCTATTATCTCCCCCTGTTCTCTCGGAGGGTGGGGGGAGTGAGAGAGAGACTGCGTAGTCTGGTCCCGATCCGGGCTGAACTACAATAAGGATGTTCATGCTTGCCATTTAAATTAATCAGATTGCAGCATTTGGTGTCACTCCGGTACAAAGCACTAAGCAGACAGCACACTTAAGCAATCCAGCCTCTCTTCATTTGGAAGATTTGTGGCTGACTGCTAGATTTGGGTGGGTCTTTTTTCTGCCTCATTTTATAGTTCCTCATTCTGCAAGACTGCTTTATGAGTGTATAAGACTACCTCTATGGAATAGTATGAACTGCACCCAAGACACCATGTATTGTATACAAGCTGTTGTTTATTACTTAAAGAAAACTAAATGAGCTTTCAGTTTGTCATTTACTCTATCCTCCTAATAAGAATTCCAAAGGCTCAGTTTTCTTTAAAAAAAAATTCAGAAGTGCCATTTTTGCTCCCATATAGAATTAACACTATTTTAATACAGAATATTGAGATTTCCCATAGAAGACTTGTTTTCTGTATGAGTTTTATAAGCAACCTGTGTTATGACTTCATAGTGGTCAAAAAACATCCATTATTTAGGATTCCTGTAAACACTAAAAAATACGTATGATACACAAGTTTTCTAGCTTCTGATGTTTGAAAACTTTCTGGAGCTATACTTATACTATGAGTGCAAAGACATCAAAGCCAGCTCTAAATAAATCAGCTTAGGTTTGAAAGCAATATTACAGTTTAGTTTGATCTGCTCCTTTGATCCCTTCCTCTCCTCAGTACTTTACCCGTCCATTCTGAGCAGAGTTTGTCAGGTCAGGCTCAGAATCACACAAAAACCTCTGTGCCCAAGCAAGGTTTCCAGTCACCACTAGATTAGAGATTTCCACACCGTATGCTACAGCACTATAGAGATGTTCCTATAGTATCTTCTATATCTTTTAGACGCTGAAGAGAAATTATAGCTGTGGTAGGTGAACGGAAAGAATCATATGATAAAAATTTGAATTATTTTTTGATGTGCTACGCATTTTTGTGTCATTCACAGACAATGATAACGTTATAATAAAGGAGACAATTTACATACGCATAGCCAACACAGAGGTTTTTGTGGAAATAATCATTGTTCACTGAAATACTTTTTACACATCAAGTTTCTACATACACTTATCAGTATGCTAACTTTGTCCACTGCAGTTCTTCAGTGTCCATTTCCTCAGCTGAAGCTTACCAGGAATTAACCACAAAATACAACTTATTTTTTTCCTGTACTCAGGAAAGCAGAAACCCTACAGAGCAAAAAGACAAAGTAGCTCTCCAAATACCATTCATGACCTCAGGGGAAAATAGCCAATCTATAAGTAACCTACTATGGGCTTATTTCATGCCACCTATTTGTTCACTTTTTTCCCCTCCTCTCCTCTGTATTGTCTCCTAGACTGTGAGGACAGTATAAGACCAGCAAATTCTGTTCCTGTGTAATTCCTGTGTAACTGGTCAGCTGAACATTAACCCCTCTGAACAGGAGTGATTCACTGTTAGCTCCACCATTTCCTTCTGTCACACATATAATTTTGCTAAAGATGTTCTGCCCTAACGCTTACTGAAGAACATCAGATAAACGATTCTGATAACTCTAGACGTGAATGCTGTAATTCTTGTATCCCACACTGGGTTAAATCTCTCTGGCATACACCTTCATGCCAGCACCTGAGCTACTGTCAGAAGAACTGCAGAATTCTGTACAATCAGTTGCTATTAATATTATTCATAACAGTAGTATTTTTAAACAGATAGAAATTAAAGTGTTTTTTTCCTTTCCGTGGCTTGTTCTATGCCTATAAATTTAAAATACATTAAAAATATTTATTTTGCTGCTCATTCAATATTGAATTTTATCCTTAATCAAGTTTTTACTTGTAGAAACAAGGATAAGGATATACAATTTAGGATCTATATTTTTAGAGTAATAACAACTATTCTTTATAATTGCTATGGTCCAGACAAAGAAACATAGTTTTGCCCTATCTTGTAAAGTTTTATATCCTTGAAATATATTTTTGTTCTGTACTGGAACAGAAATGAAAAGAACTTACCTTATTTCGAGATGTTTCATATGGCAGGTGATTTCACAGAATAATTCAGTTTCAAGTGTAGGTTTTGAATCAAGGCATTTAATCCGAATACAAAGAACAAATTTGATATACTAATCCTTTTTCTCTAACACACAAAAGCATACAAACATTCTGATATCTGTGACTGGAAAACTAGTAAGTTTTATAAAAAAAAAAATCACTAGAGATTCAACTTCAAAAGTCATGGGTTTTAACAGAAAATCAGTCACAAGATATACAGAAAATAATTTTCTCACATATAGTTTTTGAAAAGGGTGCCTACACAAGGGTGCTGTACTCAGAGAGTGGTGGTCAACGGCTCAATGTCCAAGTGGAGACCGGTGACAAGTGCTGTGGCGTCCCTCAGGGGTCCGTGTTGGGCCTGGCCCTGTTCAACATCTTTGTCGGCGACATGGACAGTGGGATAGAGTGCACCCTCAGCAAGTTCGCCGATGACACCAAGCTGTGTGGTGCCATCGACACGCTGGAGGGGAGGAATGCCATCCAGAGGGACCTTGACAGGCTGGAGAGGTGGGCCCGTGCCAGCCTCATGAAGTTCAACCAGGCCAAGTGTAAGGTCCTGCACCTGGGTCATGGCAATCCCAGGCACAAATACAGGCTGGGTGGAAAATGGATTGAGAGCAGCCCTGAGGAGAAGGACTTGGGAGTACTGGTGGACGAGAAGCTCAACATGAGCCAGCAATGCACCCTTGCGGCCCAGAAGGCCAGCCGCATCCTGGGCTGCATCAAGAGGAGCGTGGCCAGCAGGTCGAGGGAGGTGATTCTCCCCCTCTACTCTGCCCTGGTGAGACCCCACTTAGAGTACTGTGTCCAGTTCTGGAGCCCCCAACATAAGAAGGACATGGACCAGTTGGAGAAGGTCCAGAGGAGGGCCACAAAGATGATAAGAGGTTGCCCAGAGAAGTGGTGGATGCCCCATCCGTGGAAGCGTTCAAGGCCAGGCTGGATGAGGCTCTGAGCAACCTGATCTAGTCAGGGATGTCCCTGCTCCTTGCAGGGGTGTTGGACTAGATGACCTTTGAAGGTCCCTTCCAACTCTAGGTATTCTATGATTCTATAACAGTATTTTCTGTACTCCTGTACTAACCTTTAATTTACTTTTTAACTGCTACTGAGCACTAAGCTGACTGTTTCATGGAACTATCTATTATAATCCTAAGGTCTCTCTTCTGAATAGTAATGGTTAGCTCAGAGCTCATAATTTTTATGTGAAATTAAGATAGTCTTTTCCCCATGTGACACTTTACATTTATCTACACTTAATTTCAGTCATTCAGACTCATAAGGCGTATTCTGCTGCAGTTCTTCACAGTGCTCTCTCACCCTTACCACTCTAAATAATTTAGTACCATCAGCAAACTTTCTTATCTGTGCTTACCATCTTTGCTATATAGTTTGTGAGTATGCTGAATACTACAGGCATCAGCACAAATCTACTGGAGATTTCCATTGTTAGAACTCAACATTTTCTAATGGTTCTCTTTTAATCAGTTACTTTACCATTTAAGGATCTTCTTTCTTATGCTATAACTTCTGAGTTACCTTAAAAGCCTTTGGTAAGGGATATTTTCAACAGCCTTTTGGAAAGCTTAATTCATTACATTAACCAGATCACCTTTATTTGTATGCATATTTGCTCTTTCAATGAACTTTAGTGGGTTTTTAAAAAAGGACTTTTTTTTATAACAGCCCAGCTGACTCTACTCAAGCAAATCATAATTATTCAAGTGTCTGCAGTAATTTATTCTTTATTCTAGTTTATAAGATTTTGCCTGACACAGATGACAAGTTTACCGGTCTGTAATTCCCTGGCTTTGGGGAGGAGGATTTTTTAAAATTGCCACCCTCCTATGGTTCGGCACCAAGGCAATTTTATGCGAGAAGTTATTCACCATTGTTAATAATTCAGCTATTTCATCCTTGAATTGCTTTAGAACCCATGGGTGAATACTGTCCCTCCTTTGTGATATGTTACTTTTCCTTCTGTCGTTTTGTTCCAAAACTGCTTCAAACTGCATCCTTGACAAAATCCCTTAGAAAGAAGAGATGCACAAGGGAGATCACCCCAGTTTCATCCACAGAATGCAAAGAACAAATTTAACTTCTCTGTCGTGGCTTTCTTTTTGTATTCTGTTTATATCTATTCATCTGCAGGTCTTACAAAGTATCTGTCAGTCTAGGTTCTTCTGAAATGTTTAAAGAAAGATTTATTTCTCATTTTGTTTTGATATCTGATAATACAGTCCATGCAGCTCAGTTATTACCCACTTTTGCCCCAGATAATAGAAGAAATTGTCATTTGTTTCCTAGGTGAGATCCTTTGACTTTGCACTACATAGCTGTCTCTCACCACATTGTTGCTCAAGTCTGATAATTTTTCCTTGATCTCAGTAGAAACTTCATCTATGCATTCATTAGCACATGCCTTACTTCCTCTGTCCAATTCATTAATGAAATAATACAAACCCCAAGAATGATTATTGAGAAACTCAACCAACTCTTTCCCCTAGTTCCTTTGTTACATTGCCTTCACTCCTTTCCAAATCTTACACTATTTGCCATCTTCTCAATCTCAGTTACTAATTACTAATGAATGAATAGCAAACAGTACATTGAAATCTGCCTTTATTCCATCTCTGTTAGAAAAAAAAAAAACCAAAATAACCCCAAACCAAACAAACCCCAAAGAAATGTCTTGCAAAAGAGGTATCAGATGGGTTAACTTAACTCTGCCCTTAATGGATTTTATTGTTTCCAAGAGATTTATGCATCTTCTTTTGTTCTTTGCTTCAAAATATATTTAGTCTTAGGCTTATGCTAAAAGTCCATGATTTTCTGGATAGTTACTTTGCCTTAAACTTGGTAAATCTGTAACTTGCTTGTAAATCCTTGTCTTTCACCATCCCTTTTTTCCCCACTCCCTATTTTCCAAATTTGATAGATTCATAAATCCCGGAAAAAAAAACCTTTCCATTTCTTCATTCTTTTTTTGGATAACTATTACCTGGTTTTCTTTGATATGTCTAACATTCTGTCTTCAGGATTTGTTTCTGATGTGGTCCTTTCCATTCTGAACCATTCTCTCCTATTAGCTTTATTGGTTTTGTTCTCTATGTCCAAATTTGTTTACCTTAAGGAAGAACAAAACTTGAGTATTCATTTTGCTAACACCTTTACCTCTGCTCTTCATTTCATGTTGTCTCTTAATTTCTGTGGTGTAGCAAAAGGATCTTTCTGTTCTATATTTTTTGCATAATCCACAGGTAATATTCACTCTGTTTGTACCTGAACCTTTATTTGCTGATCACTTCCTTGGTTCAGACTGTGTGTTAGTAGGAGGTTGTACTTAGGGAGAGTCTCTACAAAAATGGAAAACAGCACATCATGTATGTAGACCATGACACTTCCTTTGTTGCTAAACTTTTCTGTGTTTCAATAAAGTATGATCAGCCCTACTCCTTAAGGAGAGGATAACTTGGCCTTTATTGAGCCATAACCAAGGAGCATAGGATTGTTCAGATTTTCACTAGCAGAAGAAATTTTCATTAAGTTTAAGGCAATTTTTATTTAGGAAAATACATGTGAATTCCTTTTTAAAAAATCCTACAGAAATGCAATTCTTTTTTTTTAAACTCAAGATTGTCTAATAAATAAAGATATTTCTGAAAATATTCCATTTCTTCACTATACAAACTTAATAAATTCTGGATGGTACATGCAAGGCATCACTGATAAGAAGCACTGCTGTGCATTCCATTAGTGTCTTATCCCATTGAGCAGGCAATACTGAAATTTTCTACTCTTTCTGAAACATGAAATCAACTTGTAATAAACTAGAGACTTAATCAGGCCCAGCAACTACCCAATGCATATACTGGTTTCCTGATTTCTGCTGTTTCAAGGCCTTTGTCAGCAGAAGCTGGCAGAAATGTGGACGTATTTGAATGACCCTGTAACTTTAAATGACAATTTTTTCATTGTTCTTTCCTCTTCCCTTCCCCACTTTGTTCTTTTCCCTGTTTTTTAGCACTTGAGAGCTCAATACTATCATTACAGGACTTAGTGTTTTACTCTTTCTATAAAGCTTTGTTCATTTATGACTTCTATGATCTTTTAAAATGCATCAGTACACTTACAGTCTGAGAAGACATGTTTATTTTAAATTAAGAATTTAGGTAGAACTACAAATAGTGTATAACTTGTAGATTTCTGAATTGATGAACTTTCCCCTGAATAGAAATGCAGCATCTCACTTGGGCCTAGAATGGGTCAGGTCACTTGCTCAGATATCTCAAACATTATGTCAAGATGTAGCTGTCAAAGGCAAGTGCATAGTTACAGCTCCACACAGCAATTTTCCAGCATAACGCTAAGGGTTTAATGCTACTTTCAAGAATACGCCATTGCATAGCTGTGATTTGAGCCAACTTCTTATATATTCTCATCATTTACTGCTATAGTTCTTTTTCCCTTAACACAACAAATATGTGAGAAGTCAGCCCTCAGCATTCTCATTTACAGGTGATGTGCAAAGAAAGCAGAGCTGACTTACAGATTGACCTGTTGGAGCCAAATATAAGGTACTCAGTATTCATGTTGAGAAAATTTCTAAAATCCTTCCTGTTAGGAGCACCTTTCATGAGTGAGCAAGCCACCTTTCTAAACACAGGCAGTGACTCAGATGTCTGGGTATTCTGCTGAGATACACTAGGGTTATTTGGAAGTAGAGCCAAAAACCAGAGGTACAGTTGTAAAATATAAATGAGCTTTCAGAAACTTTTCATATATATTCTTTAATACTGGCCATTTATATGCTATCTTAGACTGACACCTATCTTAGGTAGGTATATTTGATTTAATAACCATCTTTTGTTCTGTATGAAAAGGTAATACAAAGATGCACTGTGCTTTAAAACAAGATTTTGTAAGCTATGGATGGATGAGGGACAATAAGAGCACGGTATGTTGTGGTTATGGATTTCATAAACTTAGTATTTGAGTTACAGTCTTTTTTTTTAAAAAAATCATGACATGTCATTCCATATTATTTGTATTAATTTCTGACATGTAATTTTTTCATTATACTCTTTATGGTACCACTCCATAAATCCAGGATAATACTTTAAAATGATGGTCTTTGTGCTAGATTTTGGAGTCATGTAGGGAGTGCAAAGTGTTTTGAGCCACATTAATTGACTCAATTATTAAGTCTAAACATGCTGATTAATTTGTCAACCCAGACTAAATGGACCCCTGCATAAATGTAACCTGGTAAGAGGTTGGTATTTTTTGTTCCCAAGCTTTAATCTTCTGCCATCACTGAACCCAAAGGCAAAAATACTAATCAGTACAACTGAAGAAGTGGATATGAATTTGTATATGAACCTTCTATTCTATATGTTCCTGTGGCCTGGAGTACTTCATTTCTAATGTACGAGTAACTGTTACCAGAACATGTGGGTATACCTTTACCTAAACTTATTCTCTGAACTAAGTTTATAGTACCAGAAGATAAGCAGATAGCCCTAGGTTAGGATTAATCTTATACAGAAACAAATGTGCTCTAGGCACCTAGAGTGCAATTCTATTTCCTGAATTTAGGTATGCAGCACCAGCTGAAAGACCTCAGGCATACTGCCTGGCCATCAGCTGCTGGGGATGTCTTGCTTATTCTACCATATCTGTCACTAGGCATTTCAATTTGAAGTTGAACCCTTTTCCCTCAACTCTGAAAAGTATCTAATTTCAATATGGCACTTACATTTTTAGCTATTTAACCTAATTCTACTTAAGTATATGCATGGTATTAAGTATGTGATTAAGATGTGATTAATGTTCTGCAATGAATTTGTACTTCTGTGTCTTGTTTCTTCTATCTTAATCTTCTGTGTTTAAGATTAAACCTGTAATGGTAGGTGTAGGAGGAGTGCCCCCTCCATTGCAAAAACAAGATGTGGTGAGGTGTACTTACCAGAACACTGCTTTAGCATAGCAAATGGCAGCATTTCACCTTCAGGGAACAATTTCTGTTGCCTCCTGTTACTCAGACCAGACCTGTGAGGGAGGGATATACCACACTTTCTGTGCTGCAGACCCAGTCATGATGGATTAACCTGGTCACTGTAGACAGGACGACAACTAGGGCAGATTGTCCAGCTGCAGCCCAAGGGGAGGTTTTAGCTCTTCTGTGAGATGCTGTCGTCTTCTTCTTTTCAACAGTTAGTACTATTTGCCTTTCCAGTGTGACACAAAACACAAGTCACGCCAGGACTATAGCAAGCTATTGGGAAAGAGGTTATTGGGATATTTATCTGCCTCCAGCCCTCTCTCTGGCTTTTACAGTACCAGTTGTTTTCTTATGTGTTAAGACAGTGAGCAAAAGTAAGGTTTCCTCAAGTGCTGTAATTCCAGTGAGAACATCAGTACTTGAGATATACAATGTAAAGCTGTTATAAAGCCCAGCATAGTCATCTGCTACTTGAGATAGCTTCCAAAAAATAAATTCAATAGTGTCTATAAACATGTTCTTTAATTTTTCACTCTCTACGTCTCTTAGGAATGGAGGATGTTAATAATTTTGCATGTATCAATGCAAGTGCAATTCAACTTAGTTCTGACATATAGTCTAATTGGCTTTAAAATGGAATTTCGTTTTCTGAGTGCTAATTTTCAGGTAATGACTTTCTAATTGATTTTATGAAGGACCATTGATTCATTCCCTTCATTGAAACTCAGTTGGCATTCCAAGAGAATTTATGAAAAACTGCTGAAAACAAGGATCTATCCCTGCTGCTTTTTTTTTTTCTACCTTGCTTTGCTCTCTGTTCTGTCTGAAGTATATTCTTTTTATTCTTCCCTAAGCAAGCTTAGACTAACAGGGCTAAACAATAGTATTTTATAGATATATATGAGTATGAAATGGGCTCTTTGAAAAAAATGCATCTTTATTCAAAGAGGGATTGAACATTAGTGACATTCTTCCTAAAAATTAGATATTCACTATGACCTCTGATATATTAAGATGATAGCTGTTTAACAGTTGTACCAGAATTGTTCTAAGCAATCACTTTGAATCACACAGTTTATCTGAACTGATGTTATTTTACAAAAAGAAGAATGACAGTTTTAAAATGAACTATGACCTATTGTGTTATCATATTGCTTTTATCATTGAGTTAAGTCACAGTTGAGTATATGTGAAGCACGGTGGAGACTGCCTGGAAGTTTTCTGTTACAGTGCAATATAGCAATCCCAGCTAGATAATAATGCTTAATGTGAGTGATAATTGGAAACCTTTTAGTGATCCTATTTAAGAAGAGGCTGAACCCCGATGTTTAAGACAGTGACATGGCAGGAGAATTAATTCAACAGAAAATGACTGGAAACCCATGCTGTTATTTTAGTCTGATTTTACACATCCATCAGTGGAGGGCAGTTAAGTTAGTGTCTTTTAAATAAAGCCTGTACATATTTTGCAAGCCAGATCATATTGTCATTTTGCAAGCTGTTCCAGAAAAATTACCTTTTTTCATTAATCATCTGGTTATTTTGATATTATGGAAGTATAGCCAGGCACGGAAAGCGAAAGATAGGGAGACTGACATTCCTTTGTCTTTCCACTCCTCCAGAGTATTTTTTTCTCTCTCATATTAGTTGTAAAGAAAAGGATATATCAGACTAATAAATAGCAACAAGATCATGACATCTTCACTACGAAAGCTAGTGATACTAAGAGCAATTGCCATGACCAGAAAACAGCAATGTCAGTGTGATATAGCTTTGGAAAAAAGGATATGCAAGAAGATTCACTGTGTATCTACCAACCTTTTCCTGAAAAATCTGGGCCTTTGCATAGGAACAGAACCACACCCCACCTTTTCAGTGCTGCTGCAAATCCTCATTATGGGCAAGTAGATCATGTAGGACAAATATTTGGCCTCAGTAATAAAGATCTTTCTACATCAGAATTTCCACCTTCTGCTTCTATACGAGGAGTAAAACACACGAGGCTACTCATGGCAGGGGTGTTGCTCTGTTGACCTGCAATTCTTAATTTCATCCAATGGCCATAGAGGCCCTCAGTACTTCCTTGGTCAGGGAAGCATGTGTCCTGGTTGCCAAAAATAAATAAAACATAAATGCTTGAGTAAGATAAAATTGCCCATTCTATGTGAGGAAAAAAAATAACTTGCACACAACTAGTGATCAATTGACTCTGAATGCTCAATTCCCTAATATTTATAACACAACCTGAAATTAAATTTAGGAAATTTCTATTGCAAGCAAATTAGGCCATTAAATCATTTTACTATTCATTTTATGATTTGTAAGGAAAAGAAGTGGACATGTGGTCAAAATTTTAAAATCTCTCTCTTCCAATTATTGTTTTCAAAATAGATTCACCTTTGATGATTATTAAACAAGGTTTTTGATTTATGGAAGTCCTCCTATATCAGATGCTAACGGCTGTTTGAGGACATTTGACCTAAAAGATGGCTATACAGTCACTTTCACAATAGTATGTGATGTGAACCTGAGCAAATAACATTACAGGGAAATTACAGAGGCATATTATCTCTGTCAAAGGGAAAAATATCACTCCTGAAAGAACACAGTTGGAAAAGAGGTAATGGGATGAAACCAGATTATTTACTTTGGAACAAAAATAGCAACTTCAGTATCTCTTACTCTATTGTCTCTTTTATTAAGACATTTAACATTTTACTAAATTCTCAGGGTTTCTAATCAGAGATTATTCTTACTATAAACTTCTGATATGGATATCAGACACTTTCGGCATAAAGGCTGAGTTGCCATTTCACACTGTCAGAATAGACTTAAGCAGAGACACAAGTATTCAGTAGTCCTTCCAAAATTTTTCTGTCATTTTCATCTTAGCAGGAAAAAAAAAAAAAGAAGAGGTAACTTGTAACAATTCAGATATTTCTTTGCGCTTTCCTTTTTAAAATATTCATGTGGCTTTTTGATATCATTTCAAAAGGCCAAGTGGTTAAAACTGTCCTGATTTCCTTAGAAGGATGAGCAGCTTTTAGATGCAAGTTGAAGGACAGGCAAGCATGTTTGAAGGCTGTCACATATTGTAATTCTGCCTTTGGAGATTTCTTAGTAATATTGCTTTGATCAGTTTGAAAGGATTATTCTAAAGAGTTTTACTCCAGGTATTTTTCCTGATATAGGAATTTTGTATTTGCTTGCAGTTTTTCTTATGAATCTTTTCATTTGAAGACCTTTAGCCTTGTACTGACTTTTACAAAGGATCTACATGCTTTTCATTGATGTTTCCCGTATTTATATTTGGTTTAGACTTTTTTGCTCATATTCTGGGCCACTGAGCAAAAGGTTCTAAACTTGTGATCCTTCACCAGGAAGATCTTGGCTTAAGGAACTGATTTTTAGAGTACGGGCTCTGCTTAGAGCAAACAGGAGAAAAGGAAAGGAAAATGGCTAGAGATTTCCTATATCCTAGTTATTGTTCATAACTCAGAATTTGGATTTCTTTATTTTATTGCATGCAAAGTATTTTAGATAAATTATTTTTTATTTTCTTTCCTGTTGACATATTCAGAGTGTACTGCAGCTACAGCCAGAAACTGAGACATGTATTAGTATTAGATGGCAATAGTATTAATTATCCTTTTTTTCCTTTCTTTTTTTTTTTTTCCTCTAGGCATTGTTTGCTAAATCTTGACTTAATATTATACATGTATTATGTTCCTTCCATGAACATTACAACTTGGAATCATACAAAAACAAAACAAAAATATATGAAATTAATATGTTTTAAGGACAGCTGAAGACATATTTAAAGCTTATTATCTTGTTGTTTGTTATCCAGTCTTACATCCCATTACTGGGAGGCTCATTTGAGTTATGGAGAACTACAAATGCTATTTGCAATTAACTATAATCCCAGCATTAATCAGATACTGAAAATATATTGGAAAAACACCTGATTATTTAATTTTTGTCTTTAAAGTTTGTTTATTGTTATCTCAATATACAATATTAACTTCAAACTTGAAGCAATTAATACACAAAACCCAGACTTTATTCCCCACAGTTTGATTTACAATTGTATTCCTGTAACAAACTATTTTAGATATGGCATCTGTTTTGGTTCAGTGTTGTTTCTTGCACACTAATAGTCTAGGCAGAATTGCAATGATTTGAAAAGTAGTCTTTGGACATTTCTGTGATTCCATGTAGGAATGAAAACTACTCATAACTGAGAGATGTTTATCTTAAAAATTTATCATCCTGATTTCCTCATCACTTAAAAAGAAAGACTATGAAAAGGGCAAGTATGGTAATTTTGATTTATAGTTATAAATTGAAGTAAAAAATTAAGATTTTCTATCATGGGCAGAAAATGTTGTTTATAATAATATATAACCAAATAAGAGCTCAAAAGCTTTCTTTATTTAGTTGCTATGTCCCTATGAATATAGAATATTCTAAACAGTATTTAAAATAGGTTTTGCCTTTGTACTTTTTCCTGCGGGGAGTTTCAGAGTCTTATAATCCAATGCCCTAAGTGCAGGGGACATGAAATGACATTGCTGAGTTTATACCTGCCTCTCAGAAGTGCACTCACTAGTAACAGCCTCAACTTCTTGGGTCATAGAGTTTCATATAAGTAACCCAGTAGAGTAGTGGAGTTGTACAGAAGAGACACAAGAAGCTTTGAGACCAGACTGGTGTACCGGTACAAGGAATAAATACTGTTCTGAAAATTACTTAAAAGCTATCTAAAAAGCATCAAAGTGTGTGAAAATTGTGAAGTACATCAGTCCTAGAGAGGAAAAGAAACCAAAGACCACGCTGGGTCTCAAGGTGAGAGCTGCTGTTACTGTTGAACTTTGTAGCCCAGAAGCCAATGTTGCTGTTATTATTTCAGTAACGATTGCAGTTGTCTTTAGCTAGTTTGGAAAAATATTCTTCCTGTCTCTCTTTCATTCTACAGAATTGTCTATTAATGAATAAAATCTCACACCTCCCTGGTAGAAAAGCAGTTTGTATTCTGTGCCTATAACCATTTCACACTGGTTTTTATATACTTTTTCTTTTAACGTGAATCAGCCACTTGGCAACTTTTGGAACTAAGTTGTTGATTATATTCTCCATTTTGTAGAATACATTCATATTTATGTTTTACTGTTTAGCCAGTGAAGAGTGACAAGCTTTTAATTTGGTTCCTGTCTCCCACTTTGATTCACTGACCACAAAAGGCTCAAATTTCTAATTTAGGCACCCATGTGAATACTTGACTAAGTGCTTAATAGGTATTATTTTATTTTTACAGCCCCATAAAACAAATCAATTTTTACTCCCTATTTTATATGTGGAACTGAGACAGTGAAAGATTAAGTCAAAACTACCTAATAATTTTGTGTGCCCAGAAACTATACTAAGTGCCACTGAAAAGTTTTTTGCAACTTATCTTGCATCACAGGGGAGCTATTACAAAGAGAATCTAGCTCTTGTACTATAGGGCACACCCTATATATTATCTTCATGGAAGACAGTCCTTTCCCATCTAGCAGTCCACAGGCTTGGACACTGCATGTTTCAGCTTCTCATGAACGTATTGGGACTATGTTAAAGATATCAGTCTTATTCATTATGAAACCCCAAGTTATCCCTGGAGTGGGTCTGCCCTGTGAGCTGAAATGTCTAAGAGTTAAAATCTACTTAGTTTCTTTAAGACTAAGAGCTCCTTAATGATTAATCCTCAATGTGTTAAGAAATTTTTACTAATGATGCAGTCAGTTGATCTTGACAGCAAAGATGTAACATCATTCAGTGGCTGGAAGCTTGTATTTTCACAAATTAAGTGTAAGTGTAAACACTGGATCTTAAATCCTGGGAAGAAATTGCCAAAGACAAAGATATAGGCTTTCACCAGCAAAAGATCCCAAATAAAGCTCATCTGGTTTTGTTTCTGAATGTAGATATGGTTAAAAATGAAAAAAAAAACCTCTACAAAAACTCAAGGTACTGCAGCCTCAGTTGTTTAGGGTATCAGGATGGATAGTCACACTTTTCTCTTTGGATATTGTCTTAATCTCTGGAGAATAAATACCATGTAATTATGGAAATAAATGAATATCATAATGTCATTCAGGAATTAATTAAGACTGCAGGAAACATTACTTCTACTGATAGTGTTGACTTTACAACTCTAATGTTATTTTATTTTTTTTATGTACATTTTAGGTTTTAAGAAAATACAAATTTTTTACCATTTTGTGTAATGCTGAACTAAACCTACATAGTTCAGCATAGGGGTTGAAATATCTTGTTCATTATGCAGACCTGAAAATTATCTGCTAAATTTGTGAATATCGGTAGTAGAAGTTTTTAATGTTATGTTTGGTATCCACACCAAAAAACGAATCAGATATTTGCTTATGAGCTATTTGGCACATCTCTGAAATATTATGTTCAATTTCAGGATGTGTAGAAGCATGACTGTTGGTGCCTTTGCTGTGATGCCATCTGTCATATCCCATAAAGTAAAACTTAACAGTATCCATGGGTTTGTGTCCTCTTGTTCTTGAGTCTAAAGGTTAGGGGAATAGGAGGATTAAGTGGATTTGTGGGGAAAACAAACAAGCAAACAAACAAGCTCAGTCTATACACATGTCCGCTCTCAGATGTCCTACCTCAAATATTCATGTAATATAAAGTTAACAAAAAATTGCTGTTCTCTCCTGGAAAGTAGTCAGTTTCCCTAACTAAATGCACAGATAACTCAGTAATATTTCTACACATAAAAAGGCATGAACAATTAGTATGTAAAAGTATGACAAAAACAATTCATTCCTGAGTAATTCTTTGTTTGTTTTGGATTTTGACTTTAGGCTTCATTACTCAAAGTAAATTAAACAAAGATAATATCCTACAATAGTCACAGAGGAGAAAAGAGCATTTCATTTGCATCCAGTTAATATTATTCACGTTCTGGAAACACTGGCCGTGCTGGTGTGGGGGTTTTTTTTTGTTTTGATTTGTTTATTTTTTTATGGGGGCTTTGTTTGTTGGGGTTTTTTAAAGAAAAACTACCAATATCAATATACCGAGATAAAACTCAGTGACAGATCTGAATATGAAACCGATATTTGTAATTTTTATTTCAAGTATCTGAAATTATATGCAGGGTATCATATCTTACTCTATGATTCCTCCAATTCTCTGTTCAAGTTTTTAAACCTTTTTCTATGAATCAATGTCCAAAACTGAAATCTGTGAACAGAAGACAGAATTATTCCTTGAAGATTTCTTGACACATAAAGATTTCTTGAGGCTTCTGTTAAAATAATAAAAAAAATAAATGTTCCTGTAGATGAGATCAAGCTCTTTTTAAGTATAGCAGTGATTAAGCAGGCTATAAAATGCTAGCATATTTTGTTATAAAAATCAGTAATATTATGTTGCTGAATCATTTAGTTTTGCTTGGAGATGTGAAAGAATAAAAGAGAACAAATACAGCTTTTGGCATTATTCTTTGAATGTAGTGATAATTACATGATATTATACATCTACTTATGATGCATACATGGTTAGAATATGTTTTTAGCATACAAAGACAGAATTTGAACTTGAAAGTAAACCCCCCAGGAATCAGTAGAGAATTTAAGGGAGTAATGTGGTCAAAATTATGGATCTGTTTAAAAAATGCTAGGAAGTATTTTGAGCATAGAAAACATGTGTGTTCAGTTATATTAAAAGTTACTAGATGTTCCTTGCTTTGAGTATGCGAGTAGTTTTTCAGAAATTGGAGGTACTACACTCATAACATAGGTAATTTGCTTAACAGAGATGTGTGGCTGAGGGAGGGATGTGGATAACTACTGAAACTGGGAATGTACAGGTATCATTGATAGTAGAATCAAGTTCATAGGAGCACAGAGTACCATAAACAGCATTATAGTATTTAGTTTATCCACATGTTATTGATCCTGAGCTCTTAGGAGCTCTGGTCATTTTATAACCATGAGTCTCAAAGATGAGATTCAGCACCTGTTGAAGGTATCATTTGAGGATTTCATCATTTGGGATAAGGGAAATACCTGTTATAGCTTTTAATTGCTTTCATCTATTTAGATGCATTAGTGTGTGATGCAATTATGAAGGATGATATAGAAATGTTGTTTTGCTTTGAATATATTTGGTTTGGTTTGGTTTGAAGGAAAGAATGGAGTATGCAATCTGTAGTTAGTGATTGTGCTGTTAAATTGAGAGACTGAAGAAATAGTTCTTCAAGTGAAAGACTACTGTTTCCTATCACCTATTCTTACTCCACACAGCACTAGGACATGGAACTACAAGAACGTGTCAAAACTGAGCTAAAATAAACCAAACTCGAATGCGTTGCTTTCTGGCCTATTCTGTTTTTTTCTGTTTGCTATTTTTCTTTCCTTCTGCGATCAGTTTTCTTACCAGCTATTTTTTTTTTCTCTTTCCTCCCTCCCCTTCCTCCTTGAAGTTAATCTCATAACATTTTCCTTTACCCAATCCTGTTACTCTTGCTGTTTCAGTTTACATATTTTTGGGATGGATTTTCATAGGTATCAAACAGAGAAATGATTCAGCAGCAATGAGGTACTTAGAGCTTTACTCAATTTTCTAAC
The DNA here is from genome assembly GCA_011801015.1 of Ardeotis arabs. Taxonomy (NCBI): domain Eukaryota; kingdom Metazoa; phylum Chordata; class Aves; order Otidiformes; family Otididae; genus Ardeotis; species Ardeotis arabs. The sequence goes on along the minus strand of JAAGAY010141493.1, from coordinate 63,713 downwards.
AAAGTTAAGGGTTTTGTTTTTTTTTTTTAAATGTTCATGTGGTAAAACATGAACGTGTTTTTGAAACATTTTAGTTTCTCTAAAATCTACTATAGATTTCAGTCAGCTTGTGCAGAACCAGTACATGATGTTAATTTTTCCAAGGCCTCTGGATTGGTCTGCCCTGCTATGCCAAACACCCTTCCACAGCACTGCTGCCCAAGAGCTCCCAGCACTCAGCTTACCCTGCTCTTCTTCTTGATGGTGCAGATTCTTGAGAACTCAAAGGAAGAACGTTTTCCAGATTTTCTTTGTTGTGCAGGCAGAAGCCTGACAGCCATAACCAAAGCTAACAACTTCTCAAGTTTGTAATACTTTTATTTTTTTAAAAAAGTATTTGTTTTGGAATTTGAGGGATTTTCTGTAAAATAAAAATGTTGAGGTTTAGTCAGCTCCATGCTTAACCACCTTGGAGAAAAAGAAACCCAGTTATGTTTCCCACAGACATCTTCTATATGTCTGTGAGTGGTTCCATATTTTATAATACCACACTTCTATTAATGTGACTTTTACGTGCAAATCCTGTTTCTGATTACGAGAGCCATTTATAGAGCTATAATACCACAGAACATAGAGTCTGTAGTGTTTTCACTATTGCTGTGTCAAAATAAAGCATGAAGTCTAGATTTTTTTTGCATAAATTCAGACCCATAAATTATTCTCTCCTTTGCTTAAAATGCCAATAGCAAAATATAACTGTCAAGAAGTATAATAGTAAGTGTATAATTAATGTAATGAAAAAAATTACTGGTAATTACAGAAAGTTATGAGAAAAAAAATAGTTCTTCCTTTTTTAACTGGAAAAGAAATATCATCCTGCTATTCCATGCATTGTCCTGTTTTTACATCACCATAAAAAGAGTATACATTGAAGTAATTTTAATACTTTTCTCTGAATAAATCATTAATTTGGATGGAGAATGCTTCACCTGAATTAAGTCAGGTGAAGAATTAATCTTCCCGTTAAGCAAGTTAGGTTCTCTGGTATATGTGATGTGTTTTTTGGGTTAAGTGCAGCTTTTTTTCTCTGCTTCACTCACAGTTGAAAGATTGCAATCATCTTTTTTTTTTTCATTTGGTTGAGTATCTGACCAATATTTTTTCATTCTTTTCCTCTTTGGCTAAAGTATGAAAACTTCCGCTTTTGTTCACTTAATAACATTTCTATTAATTCAGTCTTGAGACTTATTAATTCAGAGAGGTTTTTTTTAATAATGATAATTTCATTTTAATTCTTTATTGTAAAAGGTGATAAAAGCACTTTCTCAAAGATTTTGTCATGTAATTGCTGTATCCATTAAGTTGAGCACTGAATTGCAAAACTGTCCTTTTACAGGAAACTAGCCCTGTTTTTATCAGTTTCACTTAAATAATACTATTAAGCTGTATGTTACTTCACTACTATACTTTGTTACAATGCTAATATAAATTTATAATTTAGCTTTAACATTTACAATTATTAGTTTGAATATAATTTTTCTGTAAATACAGGAAACAAAGTTGACTCTGAATCTTAACTTTCCCTAACTTTTCTTCTGAATGTCACAAAAAATTACCTTCACTTCTCTGAGGTTCTTTGTTTATGCAAATGTCCTGGTTTTATTTAGTGAGGGGGGCTACGGTGGCAGCTTCTGTAAGAAGCTGCTAGAAGTCGCTCCCCTTTGTTCAGTGGACACGGCCGGGCCTAGGGCAGACCAAGGCCGAGCCAACTGGTAGCAGAATGTCCCATGATAACGCCTCTGCGATAACGTATTTAAGAAGCAGAAAACAGGAAAAAAGAGAAGAGGTAATGTGAAGAAGCTGAGAAGTCCCTGTTTTAAAAAAAATCTCCCATTAGAGATGTGGGTCTCAATTATACTTCTAAGTCATATTAAGCTGTTAATTAATTAACCTTAGCAAACATGTCGTTTTGAAAATTGTATAAACTCAATTTTTAATGAGAACCTGCTTTTCTGAGTCCATGTACAATTCTTGTTCCTAAAAGGAGATTTTACAGCAATAGTACATAATTCACAAGCTCCTATAAATTGATTTTTCAGCCTTGCAATGATGGATTTTGGCCTGATGTTTGTATTATACATGGAGTGTGTATTACAGTACTGCATTTATCTAAATGAAGGCTGTATTTAAAATATATTGTTCTGCTGGAGACTAAATGGAATGCATTTTTATAATTGAGGAAACTAATGACAGACTGCCCTATTCTCTGTTGACTGCGATTCTGTGATTCAACAAGTGTTACTCCATCATTTACTAATAGAAACCCTCAAAATACCAAACACCTTCTGGTTTTGGCCTTAAGTCTTCCTGACAAAGGACTGGTAAAGCATAAGTCAGGGTATTAAGTTTGGAGAGCTACAGAAAATCATTTTGATTTTGAGAATTAGTTTTCATCAATCATTTAATTAAATTATATAAAATATTGTGCCATCCTATATTAATCTTTCTTTGTCTCTAATACTTCTAGAAAGTTAAACAAAGAAGCAAACAAACTCAAACCAAAACAACCAGTAAAAACCTACATTAAGAAAGTTTTGATAAGATTATACCAAGCATCACAAAATTAAGACATGCCCAAACATATATATATATATACTTTTAAAGGATCAAATTCTTTATTCCTTCCATGAATCCTAGAACAGGACTAAGAGAATAAGCAGCCATATAATAGGATTTTTGTCTTCATTCAGTGTATGCTTTCTTTTGTTGTTTATTGTCTTCTATTCAGCTCAGAAAACAGAACTGTTAATTTCCTTATAAGCACTTGCCACTCAAATATGTAAATGCTTCATAGACATTAATTAATGTATCTTACAAGCTCAACTATGAAGTGAGGAGTGCCATTGTCATAATTTAGCACATTAATGCTGCCGTACAGAAAAATAAAATAACTGAGTAATAGATTAGTGATGCAAAATTGATTACTTTCTTACCTAGCAGCTTTTCCATAATTTCAACATTCTTGTTTTGGACAAAGAGGTCTTAATGCTACTGTTTGGTATTTTTGTGAAACTTCATAAATCATCTATTAATTTGGTCACTATCAAAGAAATATTTAAACCAAACTTCAGTGTAACCTGGACACTCAGAGGGCTTTACTACCTAATGTTTTCCTTCAGAACAGAACTTTTATAGCATGTGAGATAGTAATACAACAATTTTCTTCTTCTTCTTCTTTCCCTTAGGCATTTCCTGGGAATACAAACTCTGATAGTGTGGTCCGGCATGATTTGCAACATCCAGTTATTGCTCGCTATGTACGGATAGTTCCTTTGGACTGGAATGGAGAGGGCCAAATTGGGTTAAGAATCGAAGTCTATGGCTGTTCCTATTGTAAGTTTTTCCATGATCATTCTTTCCCTCCCCCCCTGCCCCCCCCCGATAAAAATTGTCTTTGGATCTCAGATTAAATCTGAATCTCAAGTACTTTTTGCTTAGATAGATAAAGATGTTCCAGGATTGCTAGTTATATTGCTCAGGGGTTCATGAAATAATTATTGTAACCTTAACTCTGAGTTGCTAGTTTGTTCTTCTCTGGAAGATGCAACACTGGAATTCACGATAGTGCTTTGAAGTTGCTGCTTTTGATCTTCATGGTTTCTGTTCCAGAAGGCTTTGACTACTGTATAAGCTTGAACTGGCCAGTTGAGGAAAAGATAGTATTCAGACAAATGTCATGTTAGGTCTTGAGGGGAACAACTGGGAAGCAGGACATAATTCATTGCCCAGTGTTAGATCTAAAATTAAGCAAATAAGAATTCCGTCAGAGTAGCTCAGATTGTCTAAATATGTGACATGTTTTTCAGAGGTATTTCCTTTAGTATTTGAATATGACTTCAGAATTTCTTTTGAAATCTGGATGAGCAATGGTACAAATGCTTCAGAAGTTAAAAGAAGAACTGATCATGTTTTAAGAAAAGCAAGGGTAGTTTCTAAATGCCTTTCATTGAATTCAGTCCAGCCAGTGCTTAAGGAAATTCTACAAACTTGCAAAGAATTAAGTGTCTGATATCCTATTTCTAAGTACATAATTTTTTTTATGTAGTATCTTTGCTTTTATTGATATTTTAGCTGGAAGGAGCTATTTGAGATTTGTCTTTTAATAACCAGATGTTAGAATAAGGTAAGGAGCACACATTTGGAAGTCTCATCCATTGATTTCACTGGGTGACTTAAGGCACGTGGGAGCCTTTTGCTGTCCTAACTAGCAAAAAAGAAAAACACCTTGCGATTTCAGTTGTTGACTTGATTTGGATAGATAGTTAAGAGGCTATATACTTTCATTTAGCACCAATAAGAACCACGAAGAATGGAGTTTTGGTATTATTTTTCCTATTTCCATGCAACAAATTAAAACCCTATTTAAGAAATGTATATTAAACCACAGAGAATTTCCCAGGAGCTGCAGTAACTTAGTTGAGAAAACAAATCAAATTTGCTGTGGTGTTGGTACTGCTGTGCTGAGGGCGTGCATAGGTGTTAGATATATTTGTAAAAAGACAACAGCGTATTTGTTATTTGAGAAACTGTGGGTTACTGTAAAGTTGATTCTTAGTCACAGAGAAATTAAGCTTCCGAAGTTTTAGATACCACTGTGATTTTTCAATACCTGACTCTTAATAAATGAATGTTTACCATCATACTGCTAAAAAGTTTCACGTGCTGTTTTAAGTATACCAAACACTACAGTGTAGTTAATTTTGCAGTATACTTCATTTTTAAGTATACCTCCTTACTTGTACATCAAATGCAAATTCAGATGTGTGATACAAGAAATTAGTATTTAGTTTACTATGAAATATGACTCTCTCTAACAGAAAAAATCATAGAATCATAGAATGGTTAGAGTTGGAAGGGACCTTCAAAGGTCATCTAGTCCAACCCCCCTGCAAGGAGCAGGGACATCCCCGTCTAGATCAGGTTGCTCAGAGCCCCATCCAGCCTGGCCTTGAACGTTTCCATGGATGGGGCTTCCACAAAAAATGTAGCAGTATCAAACAATAAAAGCCATGATCTTTGCTGCAATATTTACAGGTACAAGTAGGAGGGGTTTTTTTTAATTAAAAGAATAGACAAAATACTGTAGGTACATGATAGGATGCTTTTAGAGGCTCAAAGTAAATATGAGAAAAAGTAAAACACAACTCGTTGATAAAATTATTTCAGTTATTTGATGAAAAGTTGCTTGTTTGACAGACTTTTGGAGGAGAATAAAAAGCATCTGTCAAGGAAACAATGTTTGGTACTATAAAAATACTGATAAAATGTCTGTTCTGTGTCTTCACAGAACTGAAGTGTCCAAACATAATTTGTAATTTTACTGAGAGAATATTGCTGGTCTGTTTGTATTAGAAGTTATTTCAATATTTATTGAGGGGTTTTAACATAACATTAATAGTAATATTTTACATTTTTATGTCTATAGGGAGTTTTCTTTCAAAAACACTTCTAAAATGCAGTGTGGTTTTTACATGCAGGAATTAGGCTGCCCCCAAAATGCTATCAGTAGATAGCAGCAGAGCAGTTGAGAAGAAAAACTAAAAATTCACTCTGTTAAGACAGAGGAAAGCAGCCCTTTGGTATGACTACTGGAACAAGGGAGCAATGTGTACAAATTCCCAACTTGTCTTCAGATGCATTATTTGGACCCAGATGTATAAGGCTATATTGCTCCATATAGACGTGTCCTTTGGCAGAGGCACAGTTTTTAACCTTATGTTTAGAAATGCTTATATTGGCATATAAATATAAGCACTGTCATTAACCAGTGTGATTTGTAGGTTAATCCTGCTGTCATTAAAGGAATTGACCTTTTAGATAATCAGTAATTTTCAAAGCCTGATAAAAGATAGGCTTATAGCCTTATCTGCCCCAAATTTTGGAAACATTACTTAAATAAAAAGACTGACAAATATACTGCAATCATAAATTTTCTTTAAGATTATAGATTTGTATTTAATATATTATTTTATTTAGATTTTTTAGAGAGCACGCTTTCAGATATAAAAATAAAAAACATATTTTCTCACAGTGCAAGAAAGATTTAATTGGGAAGCAATACACTTAGTGACTACAAACCCTCTTTCCTTGCACATTACTGCAACCTGGTCATTAGTGTCAGAGTATTAAGAAAAATACTTCCTCGTATTGAACAGCTTATTCAAAAGTCAGGTCATTAATTACCGTATTTCCTGGTTCCGATTTTGTTTGGATATGCATATAAGATAGACATTTAGGTTTTTTTTCACCAGAGGTGGAATCTATGTTGTATCTTGTCCAGCAATTGAAGTTAAAAGAGAGGTGTGATTTCCAGAGAGGGATTAGAGCTCACATCTGTTCCCTGGAGAAGGTCATAACATTATCAAATCTTCTTTCAGTTTTGTTTTGTTTTGCTTTAAGTTTGAAATCTGGGCTGTCTTGAATCTGAACCTTTGTATTTTGTGTAGATGAGATCTGTGGGATTGTCTTCTAAACACGAGAGCTCACAGAAGTAACAAAAAAAAAAATTAGAGCCTCACTTTTTATCTGTGAATAAACAGTGTCATCGAATTTAGAAAATATTTTCTTTCTCCATAGGGCAAAACAGATTGTCTTATTAAGAAAAAAAAAATAATTGGGTTAATAACTGGTTTAATGGCTATGTTAATAGAGGAGTTGCATGAGAAAAACAAGCCTGGAAAACAACAACAAACAAATTATTACGTAACATAAATTACATTTTTTTAGTCAATGGGAGTTTTAGCTTTTATTTTAAAAAGATCTATTTGATACACTGTAAAGGGGAAAAGGGTCTTTACACTTGCAGTGACAACATCTATCAAAAAGCAAGTCATAGAATTATAGAACGGTTTGCATTGGAAGATACCGTAAAGATTGTCTAGTTCCCAGCCTGGAAGGTGTCCTGGGCAGGGACACCTCCCACTTGACCAGGACGCTCAAATCCCCATCCAACCTGGCCCCATGGATGGGGCATCCACAACTTCTCTGGGCAACCTGTTCCAGTGCCTCACGATCCTCATAGTGAAGAATTTGTTCCTTATGTTTAACCTAAATGTACCCTCTTTCATTTTAAAGCCATTACCCCTTGTCCTATCACAACAGGCCCTCGTCAAAAGTCCCTCTCCAGCTTTCTTGTAGGCCCCCTTTAGGAGCTGGGAGGCCACTATAAGGTCTCCCCAGAGCCTTCTCTTCTCCAGGCTGAATAGCCCCATCTCTCTCAGCCTGTCCTTGTAGGAGAGCTGCTCCAGCCCTCGCATCATCTTCGTGGCCCTCCTCTGGACTCTCTCCAACAGGTCTATTTCATTCTTATGCTGGGGGCTCCAGAACTGGACGCAATACTCCAGGTGGAGTCTCATGAGAGTAGAGGAAGGAGGGAGAATCATCTCCCTTGACCTGCTGGCCATGCTCCTCTTGATGCAGCCTGGTTGTCTTTCTGGGCTGCAAGCGCACATTGGCGGGTCACGTTGAGCTTCTCATCAACCAACACCAAGTCCTTCTCCTCAGGGCTGCTCTTAATCCATTCTCTACCCAGCCTGTATTTGTGCTTGGGATTGCCCCGACCCATGTGCAGGACCTTGCACCTGGCCCTGTTGAACTTCATGAGGTTCTTACATGGGCCCACCTTTCCAGCCTGTCAAAGTCCCTCTGGATGGCATCCCTTCTCTTTGGTGTGTCGACTGCACCACATAGCTTGGTGTCATTTGTGAACTTGCTGAGGGTGCACTCAATCCCACTGTCCATGTCACTGACAAAGATGTTAAAAGATGACAGCGCTGGTCCCAGTACTAACCTCTGAGGAACTCCACTCCTCACCAATCTCCACTTGGACATTGAGCCATTGACCACAATTCTTTGAATGTGGCCATCCAGCCAATTCCTTATCCACCAAGTGATCCATCCATCAAATCCATGTCTCTCCAGTTTAGAGACAAGGATGTTGTGCAGGACAGTGTCAAATGCTTTGCACAAGTCCAAGTAGATGACATTAGTTGCTCTTCCCTTATCTACCAACCCTGTAACCCCATTGTAAAAGGCCACAGATTTGTCAGGCACAATTTGCACTTAGTGAAGCCATGTTGTCTGTCATCATTCACCTTCTTATTTGCTGTGTGCCTTAGCATAATTTCCAGGAGGATCTGTTCCACGATCTTGCCAGGTACTGAGGTGAGACTGACTGGCCTGTAGTTCCCCAGGTCTTGCTTTTTTTCCTTTTTAAAAATGGGGTCACAGAGAATAAAGCAATATAACCAAAGGCAAAATACCCACCAAATCTGTTAAGTCAAAACTGATGGCAGAGTTTTATTTGTGCTCTTTTGGAGACAGAGAGCAAAGGTACATGACATGTATCTTCCATCATTTCCACACTTCTGAGTTTTTGAGACAGTCAGCAAAGATATAGCATCTAGAGGCTAGGACATCTACAGTATGATACATTTTACTACTGATCCGTGAAGATCATAATAAGCTCCTACATTGCCATATGAATAGTTACCTTAATCTCCATCCTGTGGCAGATGAATGCCTTCAAAAATGGCAATAGCAATACTATTGCATAGTCTTTGGCTACACTTTTCAAAAAAACCTGTATGAGGCCTTCTGGATGCTGAAATTCAATGAGTGGAAAGTACTCACCGATACTTTTGTTCACTGAGATTTTTTTATATGACTGTGTTGACTTTCTACATCTAAACTGTATGTCTGTTTCTTTTGGATGCAGTTGTACATCTGATGGTATTAATTTTCAAATTTGAAATTATTAACTTGTGAACTGTAGGATATACTTTTAAAAAATCACTTGGAGATGGCAGATAGTTGTGCAAATACTCAATATATACACAAGGAAAATAGGTGACAGTGTTCTGGTTTTGTTTAGTGAGGGGGTAGCTTCTGTAGGAAACTGCTAGAAGTTGCTTCTCTTTGTTCAGTGGACTCGGCCAGGCCTAGGGCGGACCAGCTGCTGGCCAAGGCCAAGCCAATTGGTAGCAGAATGTTCCGTGATAACGTACTTAACAAGGGGAAAACAGAAAAAAAAAAAAGAGAAGATGTCAAGCAGCTGAGCGGGGGCAGAGACGGGGAGGCGTGAGCCTTGTGGGCCTTGCAGGCCTCACAGATGTTACAGTTTCAATTTCCTGATGTGTGACTAATTTTTTTTTAGGGAGGGATGGAGAAGAAGGAAAAATAGTAACCACAGTCCTTAGGGTTTTATGAAATAATGAATGTTTGTATGGAGAACATTTGCTCTCCAGGTAGTAAAGTGAACAAAACATTGGTCATGTAAACATGTTACGGGAGCAAAAATAAGGTTTGGAGATGCTGTTAAGGGATGAGCCAAGTGAATGTTTCCAAGAACTGATTAGGAAGTATTGAAGTGCTAAAAGCTATAGGCTGAACAGATCTTTTGGGTAATCATTGATGTAGTTAATCCTGTCTGCCTGCAGTGACTTTGACTTAAGCCACTGTTTCCTTTGGTGGTTAATTCCACGTTCAGCTATTGTTAGAAAATTTTCTGTTATACTGTCATAGTTTAGCCCTGCCTTACTAAACAAAACCAACACATTCCACCTCTTGCCTCTGTGAATCACATATTTAAGAATTATCATTAAAATACACACGCATCAACAAAAAAGAAGAATTCTCCACACCAAAATCAAAATAATATCATCACAATACCAAATGAAGGTGGACAATTTACACACAATCCACTGCTCATCCCTTACCACAATTAGAACAACATAAATTTCCCACAATCATTTCACACTCTAGCCGAGTTCAGTCTGTGTTTTGCCCATTACTACTCCCAGTTAATATCCTTATCCCAGATTCCTCAGCCCCACATTGGGCGCCAAAATAACAGTTGTAGTTTAACCCTGCCTCACTAAACAACACCAACACAAATACTTATTTGAAATCTCCTTTGCTTGGTTTCATGCTATTGGAGCTAACTAACTATCCATCTCTCCCTCACTCTCTCGCACAGTTGCCATACCTACTTAATGAGAGCGCTCCATTCTGTCTAGAATCATTTATTGCATCCAAACACCAAAGGGACTATTTAAGGTCCCTGCATAGAAGAAAGCCACTATTATTTCCCTTTTGTGGAATCTGATCAAGTTTCACTTGGCCAGATTCAATAGTATACCCTGGACATTCTGTTTCACTAGCATAGTATTTAGAAAAAGACCCTTGAAGTGGAAGTTGGAACACCTTGTGCTAAATAAAATACAGCTCTATATGTATCTAAATGTATGCATACATATTTCTGCTATCACACTTTTGGTACCTATCTGAATATTCACCTAAATAGTGAAGATAGTAATGTAGTCCAGTAACCTACATTCCCTGCCTCCTCTTATTTTATCACTTACAATAAATGTGCCACTAAGTTGTCTGGTCAGACTTTTCTGACCATCTAAGTGGTGTAATTGCATAAACATCCTAACTGGCAGAAAGGAAGAACTATTTTGAAGTGTATATTTTGTGAAATCATGTTATCATATTTCTAGTTATTTTATTAAATTGCTGTAAGTAACAGTGTTTTGAATATATATATTTTAATGTGGAGGAAAAACCACTGAACTCAAACAATTGTTTAGCAGAGGTCCCTGTAAACGGGGTAGCTTTGCTTGTGACAGTGAATGGGACAGTTAGGAGATCTGCTAAACATCTTTTTTCCTCTTTTCTCTTGAATTTCAGTCTTTTTATACTGAGTCATTCTGTACCTATTTAGTCTATGATGTGTTTTACTTTTAGCCATCATCTTCACAGCTCAGCAGCTACAAACATAGCTTTATATTCTTTTTTTTGACATTAAAGGTGCATGGGTGAATACTCACTTCTAAACTATGGAGAGTCAGGGAAATGAATTGTTGAACTTCTTCGCAAACTTTTAAAGATCTCTTTAAATATATGCTCCATTTGTAAGCTTGCTTCTGCTTTGTTAGCATGCTTTGTAGATATTTGACATGGAGGAGAGTTTTTTTTTCCTTAAGGGTCATGAAAATGAATATCTCTTATCCTCCATGTATTCTTAGGTCATGGTAGTCTTTAAACAGTAAAGTTTTGTAATTTAAGACTAAAAATGCCATCTTTCTTTATAAGCATTCTCAGTACAGATTGTTTTCTTCCATCCCTTCTCCAGAAAAAGATGGTTATGATTGTTCCTACATGCATGTTCATATATTTTGGTGTGAAAATAAGTGAGAAAAGGCTTCAGTCCATTTATTACCTTAGGTTGTTACCAGTAACAAATATGAGTCTGTTTTGGTAGTAGGTACTATTTAAAATTTAAAACATCTATTTCCTGCATTTTAAAAATATGTATAAAAAGATTTAACATTTACATAGTGCATTAAAAAAACCTTATTTCTAGAATCAGAAGATTCAGGCTGAAATAGGAAAAAAAAATATATTTCCAAATACCTTATTGTTTAATTTAAACTCTTTTTTTTTTCCAAATGGAATATTTCAGAAAGATTTGCCCTAAAATGAGTTTGTGGTAAAAAAAAGTCTTAAGAACATATATATGTTTAATTCTTTACCTTTTCGTTAATCTGATGTAATATCAATTTTTCTTTTCTCTCAGCTTTTTGAAACTGGCATTATTTTTCCATTTCGAGTTGTAGAGCTGTTACTGGTAGATATTCTCAAGCACAATGGCTTTGAGAACTGCAACACCAATTTTTGTTCTTTACAGGTTCATTTGTTAGCTGGGAATGAATGTATAATCAGTCACAGAAAAATAAGTATATTGTATAAATACGTGTCCTACCAGCTTGTTCAATTGTATTCTCAGACAGTTTTCAATTACACTTGAACATTTTTTTAATCATTCAGCATTTCATTTAGAAGGATGTATGTAGCTTGTTTGTTTGAAAAAGCTCTTTTATGACTTTTTTTTTTTTTTTCTTGTGGAATGGAGAAAAACTTATCCCTGCTAAATAAACAGAAGGTATGCCCAAATATGATAAAATCTTGCAGATTTTGTTTAAGGTTAATTAAAGTCAGGTCTGGTTCTCCTCTTGTGGAAAAGAGCACACTAACATTTTCTAATAGGTTTTCCAGTAATTGCCCACAGACCCCACAGAAAAGGTCTTCCATAGAGTGGTCTGTAATCAGTTAACAAAAGGATGGAGATTTTAAAAGTATCCTCAGGATCCATAAACATCTGCAAAAGTAGAAAACAGAAGTAAAGTTACAGTATGCTTTTTCAGAAAGTAAGAACGGTAGCATTCAGGTAAAGACAGTCAAAAGCTTCAGTCTAATCACAGTAGTCTCGCCTTTGATGTTTTTTGCCTTAACGAACCCTTGGGATGGTTTTGCCCAGCATTATTTTCTTGCATTCCTGTAAGTGAAGATTGATCCATTTGTCCATGATGACTTACTCACTAGAGAAATCAGGTGTTTTTTTTCTCATGAAACAAAACCTTTGTCAGATTTCAAGCTCTACGTCTTGGTTCTGTGCCATTGTCGTAGTTCAGCCCGGATCGGGACCAGACTACGCAGGCTCTTTCTCACTCCCCCCACCCTCCGAGAGAATAGGGGGAGATAATAGAAGAAAAACGGCTCGAGGTTTGAGATAAGGACAGGGAGAAATCCTTAAAGTTACCGTCACGGGCAAAAACAGACTCGACTTGGGAAAACTATTCATTTATTACTAAAACTAGCAGGATAATGAGACAGAGAACAAGATAAAAAAAAACCTCCTCCCCACCCCT
>JAAGAY010141493.1:0-50941 GCA_011801015.1 Ardeotis arabs | reverse complement strand
AATCTTGGCCAGGAGCCGCATTACTCCTCCCTCTCCTTCTGAACTGACCTTGGTGTTTGCAGCTGTTTCTCTCACAAGAAAAGTTCGTTCTTCACAACAGGCTGGCAGACGCTTCTCAGGATCTTTTCACATCACCCATCTCATCTCCTCTCCACTTCTTGCAGCTGGGCCGGGCCGAGTTGGGCCCGGTCGGCTGCCTGGCGAGAGGCCAGAGGGTGAGGCCTGCAGGGCCCACGAGGCCTGCGCCTCCCCCTCTGGGCCTCTGCCCCCGCTCAGCTTCTTCACGTCTTGTCTTCCCTTTTTTTTTCTGTTTTCTCCTTCTTAAATACGTTATTGCAGAGGCGTTATCACAGGACATTCTGCTACCAATCGGCTCGGCCTTGGCCAGCAGCAGGTCCGCCCTAGGCCCGGCCGAGTCCACTGAACAAAGGGGAGCAACTTCTAGCAGTTTCCTACAGAAGCTTCCACCTTAGGCCCCCCCTCACTAAACAAAACCACAACAGCCATTGATTTAGAGCCTGAAGGGCCTCACTGGTATTTGTTTTCCTGTATGTCTGGAATAAAACATATATTAAGGATGCAATTACTTTGAGGCTTGGTGCAATCTATTCTGCTCTTCCCTGAAGTTTAGGTGAAGATGATGCATTTTGTATTTTTATTTTAAGCAAAATGGCAAATGGAGTCTTGCTATGAGTAAACTCTTTTCCTCTCTGCCAAAGGTAATGTTAGTGTTCTCTGATATGAAACTGCATATATTAAAAAATCAACATTGCTGATGGGAAATAACCAAATTTAACTACTACTACTAATAATGCTTTTATAAGGTAAAAATGAGTCTTGGGTGTTATATGCAGCACATCCTTATACTGAGATATATTTCTACACAAAGTCCTATTTTACAGCTGGAGTTTCATTGTTATGAGAATAGCTGTGGAGAATTAGGTCACTGTGATGCCAGCTTTTCCCCAAATCCTTTAAAGCAGGGAAAATGTTCAAGTAAGGCTGACATGTTATGCCCATTCTTTAGGGGCTGATGAAGGTCACCTTGCCCTTAGCTCACTGCTGCCATTGAGTGGCCTTCAAGAGAAGAGATCAGTTGGGAGGCACTTACAACAACCATCTAGTCCAACTGCCTGACCACTTCAGAACTGACCAAAAGTTAAAGCATGCTTATTAAGAGCATTGTCCAAATGCCTCTTAAACACTGAACAGCATGGGACATAGGAGTCTCTTGGCACCACCAATCCCAACCTATGGCTGTTGATACAATTTGGCTTTCCTCCAGGCTAGGGCTGCCAAAATCATCCCCCCTCACACTCCCTCTGTTTGTGACCAGCCAGATCAATTCTCTGATCTTCCTCATTACCTGGCCTTTTGGATGTTAGCTCTGGTACAGAGAGGGGACGGCTAATAGTAGTGGTCTCTAGGATGCAGGGTTTGTTTCTGCCATGACCTGAGAGAAGATAATAGCACTGGGTTTGTCCCTGGCAGCCAAGTGCCAGAGGAGGCATCAGGGACACTCTGCAGCTGTGCCCAGTGCATGGCACCAAGAGCAGGGACAGCCTGCCTCCTAGACACAGAGACTACATCACGGGCAGCACCCCAAACGCCTTCCTGCGCAGGATGCTGGGCAGAGGGGCAGTAGGTGGGACTGGGGCAGGGAAGGTTGCACAGGGAGGGTCCTATCAGCACCATGTCACAGTGCCATCACCCAGCAACACAGCAGTTGCAATGCTCTGGGGCAGGATAAAAGAGAGCATCCTCCCCTGTACAGCTGTCAAAGTTGGGCAAGGGACAGCCCAAAGACATCCGAGAGGAAGTCCTTGAGGAGTTGGTGGAATTACTTGAAGGGGGCTGAGGATAAAAGATCAGAGGAGGCTGGATGAGTCTGCTGGAGATCAGAAGAACCACCAGCCCCTTGAGGTGCCTGAGGCTGTCAGGCCTTTTCAGCTGGATAGCTGTGGCAAGACCAAGGGAATGCCTTCTTGAGGAGCACTCAGAGCTTGCCATCCTTATCCACTGTGCAGCCAGTGGCAGCAGCCATAAAAAAATTGGATGCAGAGATGTTGCCAAGGGTCCCAGTGGCTGGGCAGCTACTGATGCCCGGCCAGATGTGGGAAGGATTCTTGCCCCCAAGGTCCATCAGACCAGGGGCCTTTTGCCACGCGCAGAAGCCCCTGAGATTACTTCAGGTTGAGGGAGAAGAGGGCTTGGGCATCTCCTGGGAGGCATGACTAATCTGTGGGACAAGGGGGCAGGTCTTGCTCAGGTGCTCAGGGAATAGCTGATCACCAGCACTGGGGTCAGGAAGGAATTTTCCCCAGGGAAGATTGGCACTAGTCTCCAAGATTTTTTTTTTTTGCCTTCCTCTGCAGCACAGACCACTTGTCAGGGCTCCTCTGGGCCATTTTGTCTGCGGTACCACCAGCTGCTCATACACCACCAAGATGGCCTCTTGTGCCCTGCAGCTGTGGGGAGGAAGGCTTTTTTTTCTCCCACAGTGGGCTAGCAAAAGTCTCTGGGTTTTGGGTTTTTTTTGTTGGTGGTTTTTTTTTTTGTTTGTTTGGTTGGTTTTTTTACTTTCTCTGCAGCATTGAGCAGAGCCTCTTGCCAGGACTTTTTTGGCACATTTTGGCTAGGTCCCTGCTGCATCAAGGTGGCCCTCGTGCCCCTCATCTGGGGGGAAGAAGCTTTCTAGACTCCCAGGGCAGGCCCCAATGGTGGCCCCCAGGGGTTGCTTCTTGTCCTCTGTAGCACTGAGTACAGCCCCTTCTCAGGGCTCCTCTGGGCCCTTTCTACTCGCTTCTCACCTACTGCTCTGGCACTTCCAAGGTGCCACTCCTGCCATGGCTCTCTCAGGCTCTCTTGCCCATAGCCGGTGTGGAGCAAGAGCAAGCTCCACTCTCCCCCTGCTTCTGTTTTCCCAGATGTTCCGGCTTGTGCAAAACAGCCTGTGCTTGGAAGGGCTCCAGGCTTGCTGAACCATCAGCAGCTGCCACTTTTCAGCTCACCCTGCATGCAATACAAGCGCTGGGCAGGTATGCAAGTGCTTTTCATGCATCACTGGCCAAGAAGCACAGCAGAGCAAGTTTTGGAAAGCAAAAAAGTGTGCTTGTCAACTATAAGTGTCATACTTCTGAAAATACCCCATGGTACCACACAGCTCCTATTCTTTGTTAGTGTGTGGTCAGTACCAATGCTCACTCTTCAAGTTCTCACAGTTCAGGACACAGGGACTGCTTGGCCTGTATGCCTGCTGTTACGTTCTGTGACTCTATGGATTTTCTTTGCCAGACTGCAAGGGATGTTTTTTTCAAGGTGAATTTAAGAATGCATCGGCCTGTTGCTGGCTACACATGTGCATTGTCTTAGTGCTTGTGAGCACTAAGTCTGCTTCTGTCAGAGTCCTAGGGATGCTCATAGGTCTCAGTGGCTGGGATTGGCCTCCTCCGGAATAGATTCAGATAAATCAAATAAAATCCTGTTTCCACTTGTAACCTTTGTTATTTGTGTCTTTGAAAGTGTTTTTGGAGCTTAAAAAAAACTCCTGGCATTTCAGGCAAATAACAGTCTCATCATTATCAGACTCATGGTGAGTGCAGGGAATAGAATAGAAAATAGAAGAGAAAATAATAGGCATAACATAGCATAACTAGTGTTCTGCATGACAAGCTCTGACCTCGGCCTGAGGGGTCCATCCAGGAGAGCAGCTCTCTGCAGGGCAGGTCCCAGGCCCATTCAGGAGACAGGAGCAGAGACGAGCACACTTACAGCATGGCTCAGGCAGGGACTGAAGGCCCCAGGCTGAGCTGAGACATGTCCTCTGGGCAGGAGATGGTGGGGGTTGGCCTCCTCTGGGACCCCTATCCCAGCCACTGAGACCTATGAGCACTCCTACAACCCTGACAGAAGCAGACTGACACTTCTCATATACTCTTCTTTAGACACGTTGGCCACTTTGGAGACCCAGTATTGAGCCAGATGGGCTTTCACTCTGAGTACTGTTCTTCTCAGGCTCTTGTGGTTTTTTTTCAAGAGAAACAGCTCAGGCATTTCTAAAGATGAGTACAAGGAGAAAAAAAAAAAAAACAACAAATCAATGGGGAAACAAACAAATATTGCTCACCTCAAAAAGCTCTATAACCATTTAGTTCAGGAGCATGTCGTGCTTCAGACTGAGGGCTTGATCTTTGAGCCTTGCTAGGGTCAGAGATGTGGGATTTTGCCATCCTGTGGAAACCCAGCTAAACTGGATGAACACAGCAGACTTTCTAACACCACACTTCACACCTGCCTTTTGCAAGTTTGTTCAGATGATCAAATGATCTCACCCCCATCAGAAGGTAAATGCCTCCTTCCCACAACATGACAGAGCCAATGCCTAGGATGTGACATGACTGCCTATTCAATCCCTTCTGCTAGTGCAAGGCTGGGAAGAAATGTCATCAGGGATTTCCTCAGCATGTACTGGTAGGGAAAGATGGAGGTAGGAAGAACAGAATACAACACAATACCATGCAATAGTTTAGTGTGAAGAGACCTACATCAATCACCTAGTCCAACTGCTTGAGCACTTCAGGGCTGACCAAAAGTTAATGTATGGCATTAAGGGTATCGTCCAAGTGCCTCTTAAACACTGACAGGCATGAGGCATCAACCACATCTCTAGGAAGTCTGTTTCAGGGTTTGACAGTCTTCTCAGTAAAGAAGTGTTTCCTCATGTCAAATCTTAACCTCCCCTGACAGATCCAGTTGTAAGCTATTCCCACGTGTCCTAGCACTGGATCCCAAGGAGAAGAGATCAGCACCTCCCTCTCCACTTCCCCTCCTCAGGAAGCTGGAGAGAGCAGTGAGGTCACCCCTCATCCACCTTCTTTCCAAACTAGACAAACCCAGAGTCCTCAGCTGCTACTCAGAGGACATGTCTGCCAGCCCCTTCACCAGCTTTGTTCCCCTCCTCTGGACACGTTCAAGTACCTTGACATTCTTTCTAAAGGTGGGGCCCAGAGCTGCACACAATACTCAAGGTGAGGTCACACTGACACTAAGTGCAGTGGGATAATCACCTCTTTTGACTGGCTGGTTATGCTGTGTTTGATGCACCCCAGGATGTGGTTTGCCTTCTTGGCTGCCAGGGCACACTACTGACTCCTGTTGAGCCTCCTGTCAACCAGCACCCCCAGACCCCTTTCTGCAGGGCTGGTCTCCAGTGACTCCTCTCCCAATTTAGACTTGTGCCCAGCCTTACTCTTTTCCAGGTGCAGAATTCATCGTGTTCAATTTCATGCCATTAATGATTGCCCAATGCTCCAATCTGTGCAGATCCCTCTGCAAGGCCTTTTGTCCCTCGAGACAGTCAGCAGCACCTCCCAGAAGCAAACTTCCTAAAGGTGCATTCAACTCCTGCATCCAGATCATTGATAAAAAGATTGAACAGAACTGGCCCTAGAATTGAGCCCTGAGGAATACCACTGGTGACTGGTCGTCAGCCAGTCTTCACTACAACCCTTTGAACCCTGCCATTCAGCCAATTTTTCACCCAGCACATCATCTACCTGCTTATCTCACAGTTGGACAACTTGTGAGGGTCAGTATCAAAAGCTTTACTTATAATCCAGAAAAACAATATCTACTGTCTTCCATTCACCCACTAGATGGATGACCTTGTTGTAGAATGATATCAAATTAGTTAGACAGGACTTTTCCTTTGTGAACTCATGTTGACTCAGCACGATGACTGCATTGTCCTTTAAATGCTTTTCAAAAGCACTATGATCTTCTCCATAATTTCTCCTGGTATTTAGGCTAGACTAAAAGTCTGTAGTTTACTCATGCCCTTCTTGTAAACCAGAATAACATTGACTAGCTTCCAGTCAGCAGGGACCTCTCCAGGCTCCCAAGACCTTTTGTAGATATACAAGAGCGGTCCTGCTGTAATATTCACTAGCTTCTTCAGTATCCCATCAGTTCCTTCAGAATCCCATCAGGCCACATGGTCTTAGGAATACTCAACTAATATAATTGGTGAGTTATAGTTTCAGTGTCCAAAAATGAAAAGTCACTGTTCCCACAGTCATGGTTCTCCAGCCCAGGGGACTGGGCAGCCCAAGGTATATCCGTATTGATAACTGACTGAGGGGAAAAAAAAAAAAAAAATGCTGGCCAGTTTTAACTCTAGTGGAGCTTTGGTGCATCATGTCTTCTCCCTGCATATGTGGGCTACAGCTCTGTAATCTGCCTATGAAGCCTAACCTTGCTTCTGGAGATCATACAATTTCATTTTCCTGCTGAGTTCCAAGAGGTATTCCCTGTTTAGCCAAGCAGGTCTTCCACCCCACTTGCTTGACTTTTAACACAATGAAATCGCCTGCTCCTGTGCTTTTTAAGGGTGTTTGTGTCATAGTTCAGCCCCGATCAGGACCAGACTACGCAGTCTCTCTCTCACTCCCCCCATCCCCCGAGAGAATATGGGGAGATAATATAAGAAAAAAGGCTTGAGGTTTGAGATAAGGACCGGGAGAAATCCTTAAAATTACCGTCACGGCAAAACAGACTCGACTTGGGGAAAAAAACTATTCATTTATTACTAAAACTAGCAGGAGAATGAGACAGGGAACAAGATAACCTCCCCCCACCCCTCCTTCTTCCCAGGCTTAACATTATCTCTACTACCTTCCGCCCGCCCCGAGCGGCACAGCAGTGAAGAGGGAATGGGGGTTGCGGTCAGTTCATCACATGTTGTTTTACGCCGCTGCTTCACAGCTAGGGGAAGAACTCCTCACATTCCTCCCCTGCTCCATCGTGGGTTCCCTCCCATGGGCCACATTCCTTTGTGAAACTGCTTCAGTGTGGGGTCATCTCTTCCACAGGGTACAGTCCCTCCAGAACAGCTGCCGCAGCAGGCCCTCCTTGGGCCACAGCTTCCTTCAGGCCTCCACCTGCTCCAGCATGGGGTCCTCCACAGGCTGCAGGTGGATCTCTGCCCCTCCATGGGCTGCAGGGGGACAGCCTGCTTCACCATGGTTATCACCACAGGCTGCAGGGGAATCTTGGCCAGGAGCAGCATTACTCCCCCTCCTTCTTCACTGACCTTGGCATCTGCAGCTGTTCCTCACAACAGGCTGGCAGACACCTCTCAGGATCCTTTTTACATCTTATTCACTTCTCATCCCCTCTCCACTTCTTGCAGCCGGGCTGGGCTGAGTTGGGCCCAGTCAGCTGCCCAGCAGGAGACCAGAGGGTGAGGCCTGCAAGGCCCACGCCTCCCCCTCTCTGCCCCAACTCAGCTGCTTGATATCTTCTGCCCTTTTTTTTTTTTTTTTTTCCTGTTTTCCCCTTCTTAAATACATTATCGCAGAGGTGTTATCACGGAACATTCTGCTACCAGTTGGCTCAGCCTTGGCCAGCAGCTGGTCCACCCTAGGCCTGGCCGAGTCCACTGAACAAAGGGGAGCAACTTCTAGCAGTTTCCTACAGAAGCTACCACCTTAGGTCCCCCTCACTAAACAAAACCAGAACAGTTTGTGAAAACTGACCAGCACTTATGGACTCCTAAGCCCTCAAAAGCAGATTCCCAAGGGACATTAAGTAGCTCCCTAAGTAGCTTAAAGTTTACTCTCTTAAAATCCAGGGTAGCAACTCTGATGAACATTTTTCTCATTACACTAAAAACTAAACTCACCATCTCATGATCACTGTGGCCAAGACAGCCACCTACAATTACATGTCCCACAAGTCCTTCTCCGTTCACGAAAAAAAAACCAAACAAGTCTAGGAGGGCACCTTTCTTAGTTGGCTTGCAGATTACTTGTGACAAGAAATTATCATCCACAAACTTGAGGAATTTCTCAAGCTTGCTTGTCACAGCAGTATGGTATCCCAGTTGATGTCTGGGACATTGAAATCTCCTATAAGGACAAGGGCTACTGATCCAGAGATTTCTCTGAATTTCTACAAATTGCTTAGAGAATAACTTAGTAGGGCTATCATCTTGGCTGGGCAATCAGTAGTAGGCACCCACAACAATACCTTTGTTCTCCATCCTCCTTATCCTTACCCAGAGGCTCTCAAGCACATCATCCCTAACAATAAGGGCTGTACAGTCAAACCTGTCCCTTACATACAGTGCAACTCCTCCACCTCACCTGCCCTTCCTATCCCTTCTGAACAGCCTAGTTCATCCTATTGGTTTCTCATACTGCCTGTGTTTGTGTACAAGCATTTCAGGTGTGTTCCTAAACCCTTAGTACTCCATGGAGCAGTGTAAATGTCCCTATTAGCATTGTCACCCTCAGACAATGTCATGCTAACCCTTGGCTTACCTTCAACTCTCCCTACAGTACTCCCACCCCAAAAGGGCACACTTACCTTTCTCACCAGTCTCTCCTAAAGGCACAACTAACTGGAGAATGAGATAAATGTATCTGCCTTATCCTGCTGGCATTTATCCAGCCCAACAGTTCTCATATCTGCTAAAAGCCCATAGTGAAATATGCAGTCAAGCAATCTTCTGGGTCTGTTTCGTATACCAGTGAATTATACTAAAAGATAACAATTTTTGGCTTGACTAAGCAACCCCCTTGGCTTCAGTTATGACGGTGTCAAACAGCATGTAAGTTTTCTGAGATTAGATTCTTTGCTGTAGTTCTTTTAGTCTAAGTATTCCTAAGGTTGTCACAAGAATTTATTAATTCACAAATAGAAGTTATTAATTCACAAATAGCAGGAAGAACGTCCCACACAATGTGTATGGTAAACTATTAGTTCTATTCAGATGCAGCCCTTTTTTATTAGAAGATTTGAGAAAAAGTTTTAGGCTCCATGATGCTGGAATACTTCTCATATTGTTTTGAGCTGCACAGCAAAACAATGGAATACTATGTATTTTTCTCCTCAATGTAGTTCAAGTTATTATCTTACTATAAATACTTTTGAGTATGGCTTCACCTGGATCTTTACATGGCTTCATAGATTGCTCATTGAATAGATAAAGTGTAGAGAGATCACTATAATAAGTGCCTATTTGTACTTAGTGTAGATTGAGGTGAAGGAAAATCCTTTAAACAACAATAGTTTTTATCTTTTACAAATGCTATTACATATGATAGATTATTAAAGCCTGTGTAGTATCCTTTCTTGTTTATAGTGCATGTGATATGAGTAAAAGGGATTTAGAAGTGTGAAAAATAAATTTATCTGCATTTTAAAGATTAGGAATTTATGGGACATTCAGAATTTGTGTATACTTCAAAAATTCACAGTGAAACGATAAATACAATATGAAAACATTTCTTAATTATATTAATATGTTTACATGTGTCAATTACACTTGAAGCTCTTTTTTAAGATTTGACATGTATTGAGTCAAACAATATTACTGACAAGGCATAAGCTGAAATGACAGTAGTAAGCAAAGACTGAAAATTCACTTTCAAATTTGGAGGTAATATTTGAGTGTGTTTTCACTGCAAATTGAATTTGAGACTTACATTTATTAAGAAGAACATAAACTTACAGCATATAGCCCATAAATATATACATCTATATCATGTACTTAGTCTGACCTGTTTCTAAATGAACAGCTAAGTCATTCCTATCCTGGCTAAAAATGTAGAAGCTTAACCTCTTCACAAAAGTGCTTAGCAATTAAATTTATGTCTTTAAATAATGAAGCAATCTAAACAAATTTGAAAAGCATGTAAGTAATTTTAAAATGCAGGAAAATAAGTAATTTTTTTTGTACTTTCTCAGTCATTGTGGCTTAGCCCCACTTAGCAGCTAAAATACCACAGTCACTCGCTCCTCCCCTTACCACCCCTCCCCTCACAGTGGGATGAGAAGGAGAAACAGGAAAGAAAAGAAGGCAAAACTCCTAGGTTGAGATAAAAATAGTTTAAGAGAACAACAGAGGAAAATAAAACAGAGATGGAAAACAAAACCAGAATATACTTAAGCATGTAATTTAAAGTACAAGAGCTCACAGTAGATCCTGATAGCAAGCTGTTCTCAGCATCATCCCCACTTTATATACTGAGCAAGATGTCACAAGGTATGGAATAGCCCTTTGGCCAATTTGGGTAAACTATCCCAGCTGTGTCCCCCAGCCACAGGTGCCACCAGCTCCAGTTCCTCTCTCAGCTCATGTGAAAATTAACTCTATCCTAGCCAGAGCCAGAACTTCAAGTCTGTATATTAATCAGATTTTATCAGACAAGATTTTATAGTTTCATATTGATTATTGTTAAAAAATAATGAATAGCTTTATATGGGATGGGATCCCACTAATTCTCAGTGGAATCTTTCCTGCATGGCAGTGTTTCAATCTTTTTGTTTCCAGATCAGCGAGGTAATTGGAGTTTAATTCTTTTAATGTGGACGTGTTCTTTATCTCTTTTTGTCTCATAAACCATATGTATTTAATTGCCCTTTTAAATAAGTTGAAGAACTTGGGAAATTGGCTTTCTAAAACTACATCTATAAAAACATCCTTAAAGTGACAATCATTTCTTTACCTAAAAAAAAAAAAAGAATCAATTAGCAACAGCTGGAATTGGTTGAGATAATTTTTTGAAATATCAGGATGATAAATTTCAGACTCAGTCTTGCAGGCACATCTTACACTCCAGTCAAAACTCAATAAAGGACTTATGTAAATTTAGGACTAAGATTACTGATAGCAGCTTCAGAGGGGTATGTTTGTTGTCATTAGTTTTAATACGATTCATCACAAGTATTATTTGTATACAGCATTGGTTTTACAAGCAAACCAGCAGAATAATTGCTCAAGCACTGAGTATATGTCTGTAAACCTAAGCGAGGTGGTGGTAAAAATCACCTAATATGTAAACTGGAAGAAGACAGTACCATGCTTTACACTCTACTGAAGATTACTCTTAATTTGGTGTAAGCTTTGGAGGTGGAAGAGGCAAAAGAAGTAGCCTGTTGGAAGTCTTTCCTTTGCAAACTTTTTATAAGACTTGGTGGCTTCATACCACAGGCTTTCTGTTAGTTGATTATTAAATTTTTACACCATCTTTATGCAATATGTCTTTTTATTTTCTCCCGTCAAAGGGACTTTTAGATGAAATCAAGCAGACTACTTTTTCTACAGGCAAAAATGTACTAGAGGCCTGGTTTATTCACTACGGATTAATAGAATATACTGCTGCAGGTAATGAGATGTGAGACTTCAGATCGAACATATCTCTGAGTTATTTGGCAGTTCCACTGATTGCCTTTAATTTTGCATCATTCCATCTAAATTCTAATCTAAATTCTGATCCTATGTTTGACAGCTATGTCTTAGGACAGTTGCAGAAACATTGAATGAAGTATCTCTTTATAATACTGTATTTTCCTCAGATAAAGTAAGGGGATTTGAACAATTGATCTTCTGTCATAATGCAGACATTAAATAATTGATGTGAATAAACCTAACTCTTCCTTTTATTATATCTTACTGTAAAGAGAAACTTTTTCAAGCTAGGCAAGCACATATCCCCAGGCTATTTCACCCAGGACAGATCTTAACTTACTTTTCCATGTACGCTAACTTTTATTTATGTTAGAAGATGGATAAAGTGAGTATTATTCTCATATTTGGATGTAAAAGTTTCTATGTTTCAAATGGAATCCCTAGCTTGAGCTGAAGGGAAAATACTTTGACCAATTAAAATCCCATTGACCCTTGGAAAAGCATCTCTGAAATAATACTAGCATAGGCTGAAAGAAAGAATTTTCCTTTCCTAATAATTTCTGATCATTTTGAAAAGTTTTCTGCCCAGCTATATGAGAAAAGCTAATTAGGCATTTCATATCCATTATTTATCTTGTTGTCATTTTACCTTTCTTACTTCTTAAAGATTGAAAACATTTAGCATGACTGTGTTTAATTTTCAAAAGAACAGAAACAGAATATCTCAATGATTAATAATCTTTTTCTGTAAAGTACAGAATCTATTATCTAGTCGTCACACATTTTAAAGACCTGATTTTAATGGAGTTTGTCTTTGTATTTTCTCCATTTTTCTATTCACAGTTTTAAGGCAAAGAATCAGCAGTTTCTGATTAAAAACATGCTGCTGCAAAATTTTCATCCATCAGTACTAAACCCAATGTAACAGAATATCTATAAATTAGTGCCATAGTTTCTTTCAAATAAATTTTCTTGTTCTTATTGAGGTTCAATTTCCCTTGACTTTAGGGGAACAATAGCAAAACTATTGTAGTAGTTCACAGCTTGAAGAAAACACAGTATTGAAAAATCACAAACAAAAGAATTTGCAACATTTAAAGAAAATTGCAATAGGTTTTTTTTTTTAACTTTATAAATGTTTTCTGATAGGTTGCGTACCTCAAGAGTGGAGCTTATATAATTCAGCTGTTTAAGAATATTGGCATAGAATATTCTTTTATTCAATTTTGTGTCTTTGGTGTTACTGTCAGTCTTCAGGCATTACTTTTTTCATGACTTGGTTTTCTGAACTCAAATGTTACTTAACTATGCAGTCAGTATTATCTAATTGTAAACTACGTTGACTCTCAGGAAATAAGCACTGCAATTTCTGTTCAGACACTAAGATACTATCTGAAGAGACTGCTGATAAACCTGCTTGATCTGAAGACTATTACCATTTTTACTTAACTTTTGTAATAGATTACATAAACAACAAAAAAAAAATCAGTTTAGTAAAATATTACAATAGAATATCAAACCAAAGCATAGGATCAGAGTCAAGCTAAAAATGATTCCAACATAAGTTGCTTTATCAAGTAGATACATTACCCATACATGCACATAGTTGATCTTATCAACTCCTTTGTTGACCAAGCAAACCTACAGCAGCACTGTGTTGCTGAAGACACGTTATCGACTACCTTCTTATTCCTTGCAAATTACATGGTCACTTCCAGATAGAAGTTTGGGGTTTTTGGGGGGGTTTTTTTGGGTTTTTTGTGTGTTTGTTTGTTTGTTTGTTTTTTTTAACAAAGGGTAAAAGAGGAAAGGGAAAGAAAGGAGAAGAAAGGAAAGAAAACCAAAGGGGAAATAAGCTGTAGAAGGAACAAGATGAACAGAGGAGCTGTTCATAAGCTGGAAGTCTGTCACTGTAAGGGCTGTCCAAACCCAGCTAAAAGTGACAATAGTGACAGGAATAACCAGATCCATTCTCTGACTCGCTGTGGCCATATACACTATACCCGTTCAGGGTCAGGGTTATGCAACCAGTGATGATAAAGCAAATTCTGGTGATAACGCAGAAGTTAGAGCCAAGGGAGATTAATGCATAGTTTTATTAAAAAGGTTGTTCTTTATTTCTTCCTTTTCCTTCTAGCATCTTTATTAAATCTTGGGTTCCAAAAGGAATAGTGATGCAAGTCCTTCATGATCTTCTCTATCAAGTAGACCCAAATTCTGATATCTCTCTTCAGATCCATTGATTTTTAGTCTCCAAATCCTTCCTTTTGTCAGACATGATATTCATTCAGCTTACTGGTTTTATGCTTAGATTTATTTAAACCTTTTGACTTTCAAGGGTTTTCATACTTCTGTGAACAACTTTATAGAACAAAATGACCCACACTTCTGTTGTCTTCAAAGATTTAGTGTAGGCCTTTCTGAACTTCTCTATTTTTTTAAGAGTAAATCAGCTTTGTTCAGATGTTGTTTCATATATTATATAACTCTAGCAAACACCTTAGTCTATATTAAATTGAATTTTATAAGAAAAAAATTCTTATTCAAGTTTCTGATTCTTATAGCTCAAAATCTGGATATTTTACTTGTTCAAAACTTACAAACACTCATTAGACTTTTAATATATAAACAAAGCAATAAAACTGACATTTATTGGCATTATGCTTTTTTAAATGTTAATAAACATTGCAAATCTTAATTATTTCTGGTTGATGATGGATAAGAGATAGAGTGGAGAAAGAATTTTGCCTTTTCTTGAGGAAAAAACTACTTTGTGATTTTAAACTTCACAGTAAAACAAGGTATGACCACTTAGTCCAAGTAAAGTACCCTCACTAATTTGGAAAAAATCCAAAAGTTTATGCTATTTTGAACAGTTACAACAGTATATTGTCCCCTTTAAAAAGTAGTGACTAATTTTTATAACTACTTGTGTATTCAGGATACATTTAGCAACACACAAAACTCCCCAAAGTTCTGTAGGCATTTTTAATCCAAAGGAAACTTTGCCCAGGTGTTTCAGAGCAGAATATGGTGAATGTCGTTCTTGTAAAATAAAAAAAAAAAAAAACCAAGAAAAAGATGTCATGACCTCAGAATAAACACAGTATTAAAAATAAAGCAAATGAATTGGTAGTTTATTCACAGTCATTGCAATAACACCCCTGAATCAAGCTGGTATTTCGTTAATATGAGATAATCTAGAATGACACATTAGGAATTATCTTTTTTATCTCCTTAGTGCTCGAAAGCTTAAAATAGAATCACAGAATCATAGAATGGTTAGGGTTGGAAGGGACCTTCAAAGGTCATCTAGTCCAACCCCCCTGCAAGAAGCAGGGACATCCCCAACTAGATCAGGTTGCTCAGAGCCTCATCCAACCTGGCCTTGAATGTTTCCACGGATGGGGCATCCACCACCTCTCTGGGCAACCTGTTCCACTGCTCTACAACTCGCATTGTAAAAAATTTTTTCCTAATATCCAATCTAAATCTGCCTCCCTCTATTTTAAAACCATTACCCCTAGTTCTATCACAACAGGCCCTACTGAACAGTCTCTCCCCATCTTTCCTGTAGGCCCCCTTGAGGTACTGGAAGACCGCTATCAGGTCTCCCCGGAGCCTCCTCTTCTCCAGGCTGAACAGCCCCAACTCTCTCAGCCTGTCCTCATAGGAAGGGTGCTTCATTCCTCTGATCATCTTTGTGGCCCTCCTCTGGACCTTCTCCAGCTGGTCCATGTCCTTCTTATGTTGGGGGCTCCAGAACTGGACACAGTACTCCAGGTGGGGTCTCACCAGGGCAGAGTAGAAGGGGGGAATCACCTCCCTCGACTTGCTGGCCACGCTCCTCTTGATGCAGCTGAGGATTCAGTTGGCCTTCTGGGCCGCAAGGGTGCATTGCCGGCTCATGTTGAGCTTCTCATCCACCAGCACTCCCAAGTCCTTCTCCTCAGGGCTGGACTCAATCCATTCTCCGCCCAGCCTGTATTTGTGCCTGGGATTGCCACGACCCAGGTGCAGGACCTTACACTTGGCCTGGTTGAACTTCACGAGGTTGGCATTGGCCCACCTCTCCAGCCTGTCAAGGTCCCTCTGGATGGCATCCCTCCCTTCTAGCATGTCGACGGCACCACACAGCTTGGTGTCATCGGCGAACTTGCTGAGGGTGCACTCTATCCCACTGTCCGTGTCGCTGACAAAGATGTTGAACAGGGCCGGGCCCAACACGGACCCCTGAGGGACGCCACTCGTGACCGGTCTCCACTTGGACATTGAGCCATTGACCACCACTCTCTGAGTGTGGCCATCCAGCCAACTCCTTATCCACCGAGTGGTCCGTCCATCGAACCCATGCCTCTCTAGTTTAGAGAGAAGGATGTTGTGCGGGACAGTGTCAAAAGCTTTGCACAAGTCCAGGTAGATGATATCCGTTGCTCGTCCCTTGTCCACCGATGCCATTACTCGTCATAGAAGGCCACCAAATTGGTCAGGCACGATCTGCCCTTGGTGAAGCCATGTTGGCTGTCACCACCCACCTCCTTGCTCTCCATGTGCCTTAGCATGCTTTCCAGGAGAATCTGCTCCATGACCTTGCCAGGCACAGAGGTGAGGCTGACCAGCCTGTAGTTGCCCGAGTCCTCCTTGTTCCCCTTTTTAAAAATGGGGGTTATGTTCCCTCTCTTCCAGTCATTGGGGACCTCACCTGATCGGCACGACTTCTCAAATATGATGGCCAGTGGCTTGGCAACTTCATCTGCCAGTTCGCTCAGGACCTGCGGATGGATCTCATCAGGTCCCATGGACTTGTGCACCTTCAAGTTCCTCAGATGTTCCCGAACCTGCTCTTCGAGTACAGTGGGCGGTTCTTCATCCTCCCAGTCCCTACTTGTGCCTTCCACAGCTTGGGTGGTGAGACAAGAGCCCTTATTGGTGAAGACTGAGGCAAAAAACTCATTGAGAACCTCAGCCTTCTCCATATCCCAGGTAACCAGGACACCAGTTTCCTTCCGGAGGGGGCCTACATTCTCCTTGGACTTTCTTCTGTCCCCTACATACCTGTAGAAGCTTCTCTTGTTGCTTTTTATATCCCTGGCCAGATTCAATTCCGTCAGGGCTTTAGCCTTCTTCACCCAATCCCTGGCCACTCGCATAGCCTCTTTGTAGTCCTCCCAGGCTACCTGTCTCCGCTTCCACCCTCTATAGGCTTTCTTCTTCAGTTTCAGTTGGTCCAGGAGCTCCTTGCTCATCCATGCAGGCCTCCTGGCCTTTTTGCCCGCCTTGGTCTTCATTGGGATGCACCTCTGCTGAGCTTGGAGGAGGTGCTTCTTGAATGTGGACCAACTTTCCTGGACCCCTCTTCCCTCCAGGGCTGCCTCCCATGGCACTTTGCCCATCAGGTCCCTGAAGAGGCCGAAGTCCACCTTCTTGAAGTCTAGGGCTGAGAGCTTGCCATGTAGTTTCCTCACTGCCCCATGGATCTTGAACTCCACCGTGTTGTGGTCCCTGCAGCCCAGGCTGTCCTTCAGTTTCACATCCCCCACCAGCCCCTCCCTGTTGGTGAGCACAAGATCAAGCATGGCACCCCTCCTTGTTGGCTCCTCTATCGCCTGCAGGAGGAAGTTATCATCCACGCATTCCAGGAACCTCCTGGACTGCTTGTGCCCTGCCGTGTTGTCTCTCCAACAGATGTCAGGGTGGTTGAAGTCTCCCATGAGGACCAGGGCTTGTGACCGTGAGGCTGCTCCTATCTGGCTATAGAGCGCCTCATCTGCTCTGCCCTCCTGGCCAGGCGGCCTGTAACTGATCGCCACCGTAACATCCCCTGTCCGTCCCCGTCCTCTAATCTTGACCCATAAGCTCTCTGTCAGCTCCTCCTCCACCCCCAGGTGGAGCTCCACGCACTCCAGCTAGTTGCTGATGTAGAGCGCGACATCCCCTCCTCGTCTCCCCTTCCTGTCCTTTCTAAAAAGCCTGTACCCCTCCATGTTGACACTCCAGTCATACGAGTCATCCCACCACATCTCCGTGATGCCAACAAGGTCGTAGCCCTGCTCGTGTGCACACATCTCCAGTTCTTCCTGTTTATTTCTCATGCTGCGTGCATTGGTATAGAGACACTTCAGCTGGGCCTCCGACAAAGCCGACTTCCTGGCTGGAGCGACAGGAGTTCTTTTGGACCTCAGTTTAAGTTCATTTGCACATACATGTGATCCTTCCTCAGCTTCTGGACCGTTGGTGCTGGCACTGGCACCATGCTGACAGCAGTGGGCTGAACTGTGCTCCCCCTCCCCCAGCAACACTAGTTTAAAGACCTCTGGATGAGTCTGGCAAGCCTTTGTCCAAGGACACTCTTCCCCTTCTCAGTTAGGTGCACGCCATCCACCCCTAGCAGCCCGGGCTTCTCAAACCATGCCCTGTGGTCTAGATATCCAGAGCCCTGGCTGTAGCACCACTCCCTGAGCCACGTGTTAACCTGCCAGATACGTCTGGCCCTTTCAGGTCCCTGCCCTTCGACCAGGAGGATTGACAAGAATACCACCTGCACCCCAGAGTCTTTGACTGTTGTACCCAGGGCCCTGAAATCCCTTTTGATGTTTCTGAGGCTGCTGCCGGCTGTGTCACTGGCCCCCACATGAAACACCAGTAGCGGGTAGTAGTCAGTGGGCCGTATGAGGCTAGGTATTCTCTTGGTGACGTTCCTGATACGAACCCCCGGGAGACAGCACACCTCCCGAGAGAGCGCATCAGGTCGGCAGATGGGTGCCTCTGTACCTCTCAGGAGGGAGTCACCCACTACTACCACGCGTCTCTTTTTCTTGGTAGCACTGGTTATCACGCGAGCCGGTCGGGCTCCCTTGCACGGTTCCAGTGTCTCCCCCAAGGTGCTGGGTCTTACTTCTTCAGTCTGCAGAGTGGCAAAGCGGTTCTGCAGGGGCACCTCAGGGTTCTGGGGAAGCTGCTTCTTCCTCCTGCTTGCGCCTTGCCCTTGCAACTTCCCATTCATTGGCATCTTCTGCCTGCTTGCTTACCTTGTGTGTCAGTGGGGGAGGGTTTGATTGATTGACTAGATGCTGTGGTTCCGGTGCAGACTGTGCCTGGAACCAAATATTCAGCTCCCTCTCAGCCTCCCTGATGTCCCACAGCCTCCTGACTGCCTCCTGCAGCTCAGCCACCTGCTGCAGGAGCTCCTCCACCTGGGTACAACTTCTGCAGTCAGGGCTGCCACCTGTTCCTGCCCCAGGAGAAAGGCCCAGGCACTGCCTGCAGCCCGAGGTCTGCACTGCAGCCTCCCCCCTTGGCTGCTCCATCTGCATGGAGGCATCGACTGCTGCAGGGGTAGCCTGTGCAGACCTCCCGACTGGAGCTACAGCCTTTGCTTTCAGGTGGGTGTTGGCCATGTTGCCCTGAGAGTTGGGAACAGCAAATGCCCTGGGTTGGTGCCCTCCTTGACATGCCCTGCCCTCGCGTAATATCTTATATGTAATAATATTGTAGTAATTAAAAATATTAACAATTACTGCATGTCATATGCAATCCATACAGACCAGAGGAGCTATAACTTTAAAATAAATGGAAGAATAATGAGTTGACAGTTTATTGTTTAGTCTTAAAAGTCAATTCAAGATTCACAACGGTTTCAGAACACACTCTTGTGTGTCAAACGACATGAAATCAAATGCTTTCAGAAGAAGTGTGTTAGGAATGGTAGTAGAGGGCACCGTGAGAGTTGCTCTCCCTCCCTAAGGCATTCAAACTTCTATCTTGCAACCCTAGAATTAAAATCACATGCATCATGCATGTTGTTATTTGGATAGAAGCTTTGATAGATCTTTATGATCACCCTTTTAGTCTCATCTGCAGTTAACCAGAAGAAACCCCGGGAAACACAGCAAAGCCAGAAGTGCCAGGAGCCACAGTAACGTGCTAGGACATCTCCTGTGCTTGCTTTGTGCAATGCGTGGATGAACCCTTATGCTGGGAGGGGATTGGGTTGGCAGGCTCATGTCCAGCCCTCCGTTCTGTAAAGTTTCTGAGGCTGGAAATAGTCAAGTTTTGATGCATTTTTTGCTGGTGAGAGAGAGACAAACAGGTGGACCTTTTGATTCTTGGCTACCTTTATTTACTTGCTTAATATTTTTCACAGTCATAGGGTTATGTGAGCATTTCTAAGTCTTGTTTATGTAATTTAAATTTGCATTGTATGCTTATTAGAATTCTGATCAGAAACTCTGTAATGTGAAAGAAGGGTATTTTTTGGTCAATTATATCTATGCCTTGAGAGTCCTGCTTTTCCAGAATGAAATTAGGATCTATTCTTGTTGCTTTGTTATATGATGAAAACAATAAATGCTGCTATCAAAGTTTGCATGCCTAATCTCAGTCTGTGTTTGAAGACTTAGAAGAAAATTTTTTATTTTTTATTTCTCTCTGCCTATAAATCTCACTGAAGTATTGCATGCTGCTTGTATTAAACACTTTGAATAATTCATATATGCCATTTCGTACAATTGCATAAAGATTTGTCAGTATTTAGGAATCAATTTGGGAAACATTGCATTGAAAAATTCTTCCTGAACGTTTTCAGGTTAACAGTCTATATAAAAGGAGTAGGATTATTCTGACTCTCCTGATACTTAACTAGAAATAAGTCCTCCAGAATGCGGCCATAGTTGGACAACGTTTACTTTTCAGTGTACTTTTCAGATGGGCCACATTGTTCTAAAACCAGCTGCACATTCCTGCATAAAATGTTGACATTTATAAAGCAGCATTACAGGGGCACTGTAATTTCCCCCCATCTAACTGAAGTTGTTACGTTCTGTGTTTTCTGTAATTCCTTCTTTAAAGCTTTGTATGTACCGTTGCCTTTTTTCTCCTCTCCACTGTCCTCTTTTTTTGTAATGAAATTTCGTGGAACCTGTTACTTAAGCTGAAACCAGCATGGCTTTTCGTGTTACTGTATTGTTATATGCTTTGACCATGAAGCCAGAAGTTGTAGTAACATAGCTATTAGAGTAGGATCTATTAATTATGTTGTTGTTTGACAGTCTTTGTGTGCCACAAACAAAAGTGACATTAGCAGTACCTACGAGGTGTCTGTTTTTCAGAGTGATCAGCTCTTCCTCAAGATGACCAAATGACCAGCTTGGCTCTTGCAAAGTTATCGTTCCAACAGGAATAAAGTACAGAATGTTGAAAATATTTCAAGCTTTATAGGTGTAAATAAAACTTAAATATTGGAACTCTTGCCAAAAAATGCTTGCTGATGGCCTTATACAAACTATGACTCAGGGATAAAAGTTTAATTCTTAGGCTTCCAAACATTTTCTGTACAAAAGCATAAATAATATTAATCAAATCAGAGTTAAGTACTGTGCCAATTCAGAATGTGCTACTAAAACAGCATCACGGTGCTCCTAAAAATAAATACTTTAACCTTTATTTTTCAAAGAATTTTGAGATTCTGTTTCTTTTTCTCCGACTTTCTCACACAGTTCATTAGGTACTCAGTTGGGTTTCATTTCAGATGATCTGCAATTTCATGACACATTAGGTTAAATTTGGAGCAACTTGTATTGTCTTCTCTGTTTTCTTGCATCTGTGTATCTAATCATAGTCTTCATGTTCTTTTATATTTTCATTCAGGAGCTATGAATTAGATGTTAATGAAGAGACTTGCTCAGCATTTTTTAGTAAGACAGAATTCACATTAATTTCCCTCACATAAAGGCAGAGACTGGAATTCATAATGAAGTATTTTCTTTCATAGGAGGCATTCTTGGCAGAAATTCAGTTGTGTAATGGATAAGCTAAAAAGTCTGATGTAGGTAGGCAGCTAGAAGAAACATAAAAATATCTAATAATGTTCAGAACAGGAACATTTAGGCATTTAGCCACTAGATGCTCTGAAAAATCCTAAGTAGCATCTAGCATTACTAACAAAATACATTATTAAATCAGATGCACAATTCCCATCTGGTACTTTTTTATTGTCCCCATGCTGTATAAAGTTAGTAATTCATCTGTGGAATAATGGAATAATTATGCACAAAAACATTCTGGTTCCTCTAGAGGAGTCTTCTCAGAATTTATATTTATTTTACAGAAATGATTCTGTTCTTCAGAATTTATTTTGATTGAATGTACCTTTAAGATAATATCCTTTTTGTTTCATGATTATCCTAGAACACTTATGTTCCACCTTCAGAGTTTTCAAAATACTTGGATTTTGTAAAACTATTAGTAATTTTCTAATTAATCAGCAAGATGCAGATTCCAATAGACTCAAATGCAATGCTATGCTCAGCTGAAACAGATAAATCAGCAGCACAGTACATGAATCATATCTAAAACATATATGACATGATGAAAAAAAAGATAATTTAATGATCATATCTTATACCTTTGTTCTGAGCAGATGCATGAGCTTGGTTAGCAGAATTTACAAGCTTCTTATGACTTACGTTATTTATCTACATATGGCAAAATAAGTAGAATTCTTATTTGAAATGCGAGTGTATATTTGATAACATTTGGTAAAAAGAGCATAGTTACCCATAGATTTATATTATATACAAAAATAATATGTTTTGCAGAATGCTGTTCCATTAGAGTACACCCCTCCATTAGATTTGCGTCATGCACGTGTCTGCTTCCTAGAAAATTCTGTCAGAGTCAAAGTCTTAAAAGAGCCAAGGCTCCCAGACTCCATGCACTTCTGGTGTTTAGCAAGGGACTGTAAAGAGCAAAGCAAAGGACAGCCAGTTTTCTGGACTCCTTACTATCACAGAATCCAGGCAACTGGCAGCTGTTTTCACAACACTGTGAAGTTCACCAGATAAACACACACACACAAAAGTGAATGAAACATTTCTAAACCCTTAAATTTTTTTCACAGACTAAAAATTATAATTCAGGTATGCTATTATATTTCTATGTATTGCATAGTGAAAAGTAAGTATTTTAAAATATTCCTTTTTATTAACATGAATGAATTGTCAAAGCACAGAGAAATTCTGACAATATCCGGAGATTTGTTTTCTTGAAATCTGTACTAATTTAATTGTATTACAATACCTAATAAAAATCATTGAACTGTCATTTCTTATGGTTCACCAGAAGAACAGATAAATATTTTTTAAAATTCAAAAAAATGACATATGTTGCAATTCAACAGGCATGAGATACTTCAGTGTTTACCTTTGTTGTAGGAATAGCATTATCCTTCAACTGTGTGCACTATGTAATCAGAAATTTTAAAAAACTATTTACACAAAGGCTTACTTCTTTTCTAGCAGCTCAGTACCAGTCATATCAGGTTCTTATTTGAGATTTATTATTGTATGTCCATTGATAATAGCAATGTCCGCACTCTATCCTATTTTCTTACTGAAACACCATTGTAGTCACTCAGAGGCTGTCCAAAAGTAATATGGATTTTACAAAGAAAATTAAACAATATACATCTAATGCAGGAAAGTATTTAAGGAGA
This sequence comes from Ardeotis arabs, assembly GCA_011801015.1. NCBI lineage: Eukaryota > Metazoa > Chordata > Aves > Otidiformes > Otididae > Ardeotis > Ardeotis arabs. Next base: position 28,256 of record JAAGAY010141493.1, on the reverse strand, counting down.
ACTGAGATACTCAGAAGAAAAATTGTGCTATTAGCTTATGTCAGAAGACACTGGTCAGTTTAGTCTGTTTGTGGCTGAGCTGAAACAAAAAGACAGTGGGAGAACAGCTGAACAGGATGGGCTTCAGCCCTCTGATAAAATGGAGAGTTTCACATGGTGAAACTGTCTTCTGAGAAAAAGCCACAAGAGGTGCATTTAAAAATCAGAATATTTTTAGAATGAACACATCTCTTACATCTCTATAGCAAACACAGCCAGACAGACCTTCTTGCACTGGTACCTTGGTGCTCCCTGGTGCTGAAGGCTTGCCACCCATGAGGTACAGTACATCTGCAGTCTCTCAGTAGTCAGCAAGAGCTTCATTCTGCCTTCTGTCTTTAAGCAGTCCAGTGCTTGATGTATCTAGTGTACTGTATTTTGCTTTCATTTATGTTTTCATGAGCATTTATATTGTGGACTGTCAAATGGTGCGTGGTCATAAAGCCTGACGAAGAGACAAGCAGGAAAAAGTATTCTGATATTCAATTTGTAAACATAGTTGAATGCTTCTGAAACAAAATATTAGTGTTAGATACTGACTTTGCCAAAAGAAAATCACATATATAATAAATCAACAAGCTATAAAAAAGATTCATATACTCAGGCCCCAGGTATTATCAATTGGAGTCTGTATGACTATCAGCATGTTCTCTAGTGGCTCAAGAGCAAGAAAATAATAAGATTTTTGAGGAGTAAGTCTAAACACATAACTTATAAACTATAGATCCAGCCAGCAAGTGTTGTACTGGGATCAATATATTAAAAGAAGAATACATAAATTATACAATTTAATCTTGCCTTGTAGCTTAGTGGTGGTGGTAGTTATTTACCTGGGCATAAAGATTTTGTTTGTATTTGAGTGTGGCCTGAATTACACAAAGGAGGATCTTAAAATTAGAAACAGAGCAATGGAAAAAAATGGTATGAGGTGGTTTTTCTTCTCAGCGTGTTGCAGGATACATTTCTTTTCATATTTAAATTCTAAACTTGAGATCTATTTGTAGTAAGAATTGTCTGTTGGTTATTAGAAAAGCAGGGAGAAGTCCTACAGTACCTGGACTCTTGCTGCACTGTCATAAAAAAGGCATTTAAGACGTGATGAAGACCTCCTCTTCTCTTCTGTTTGCTTTCTTGGATATCAACCCAGGTCCAGATGCATATATATGTCCTTAAAGTGGAAAGTGGAATGAAGTGCACATTTTTTCAATTCCTTATAGTTGTCAGAAAAGCTGTTTCCTACTGTTCCAAGGTGAATAGATACAAATTTTTAAAATATATTTCTGCAGAGAACTTTGAGAACAGATACTACCCCATTCATGCATCTTTGCCAGCATATATTAGGTGTTCCTGTCCTCTATTTATTCTCGCTCAAGTTGCAAATTATCTCCCTAGGGTATAAGTTTGATAGACAAGTAAGTATATGGAGTCACTAGTTGAGATTATTTGTTATGAACCACTTTAAGTTTGCACTATGGGCCATAATGGAGTATGAGCACATCATGGGTCAGAGCCTTAGACATACTGTCAAGAAGAGCTCCAGAAAGCAATAAAGAAAAGCAGATAGTAATAGAAATGGTGAAGACTGTTCAAAAGATGGCATGCTCCCTCCTTAGGAAGAAGAATTATGTTCTGGTTTAGGGCTAAACTTTTGCATAAGCCTTAAAGTAGGTATTTGTTTTCTTGTGTTTATTCTGACTTCTGTGGCAATTAGTTTCTAATCAAGCCTAATGGTTGTTTCCATCTGAGTGTCTATTGTTTTTAATATTTGTCTTCAATCCTCCAAAAATATAACTATCAGGTTGTTAATAACTGATAGTTTAGAAGGTTTTCCCAGAAGAAGGTTGAAACTGAAGGTTGTTTGAAGACTGTGGTGCGTACACTCACCCTGCCTTTTGCTGACTTCCCTCTCCTGGGAGATGGGCAGAATAATGTAAGGATGCAATAAGACTCATGAGTGGAGATCATGACAGTTTAATTAGAAAAGCAAAAGCTGCGCATGCAACCAAAGCAGAAGGAGGAATTAATTCACTACTTCGCATCGGTAGGCAGATGTCCAGCCACTTCCTGGAAATAAGGCCTCAGCATGCCTCATGGTTACTTGGGAAGACAAATGCCATAACCACAAATGTTCCCTCTTCCTCCTCCTTTCCCTGAGCTTCCATTGCTGAACATGATGCCATTTGATATGGAATACCTTTGATCAGTTTGAGTTAGCTGCCCCGGCTATGTCCATTCCCAACCTTTTGTCCACTCCCAGCCTACTGACATTGGGAGGTGAGGGGGATATGTGGAGAGAGACAGCCTTGATGCCATGCAAATCCTATTCAATAGCAGCCAAAACACTGGTGTGTTGTCACTGTTTTAGCCACTGTTGTGGAGCACAGCACCATACGTGCTGCTATGAAGAAGATTAACTTTGTAACTTGATCCCAGCCAGACTCCATACAGAGACAAAAAAAAAAAGAAAACTTTCACTTTGGCCATCCTAATGGGTATAAGTCATCACCTATCTACCTCTCTTTCAAACCACTTACTGGCTGGAACATGAAATCTGCTGTACATTTTATGATAACATTGGAAGATTCCAAAGTTGTAGGAGCTTCTTTTTGTCTGATTTTTCTAAGGAGTTAATTTCTGTTATGAACCCTGAACTGATAATCAAAGTAAGGGTCTATTCATGCTACTGTGATGGATAAATGTGAGCTATTTAAGTCTGAATTAATTTATTATGCAGTTATTACTTTCCAATCTCATAGTTTAGACTGTTCTCATAATGAACGTCTTGTTTGTCAGTCTTCTAGTTTGAATGGCATTATAGGTTAGAATTGTTTCTAACCAGTTTTGTCAGTATATATTTATAAAACATTATGGAGTACTTAGTGGCTTGTGAATATAGCAGCAGAATACTCCATGAACTGAATGCAAGTATTCCATTAGGATGGATTTTTTTTTTTAAGGGGAATGATTGAATTTAATAGAGATGGATAGTTCAATAGTGTTATAAAATGAAATTTTTCAGCAAAGTGTCATTTCTTTTGCATGTTGCAGGTGTTCTGAAAAATCATTATAGGACCTCCAGTCTTGGTATATTCATTTCTGAAAAGTGCTCAGAAATAATAATCTGTACTTTTATGGTAGAAGTGCTTAAAGGCATAAATGAATTCAAGTTGTTTACCTTTGTAAGGATCTAGCATCTTTCTACTGAATTGGAGGAGTCAGGGGCTCAAATCATCCTCTCACTGTATATTACATAGTGGGTTTTGCCACAAATAAAGATATGTTCAACAAGTTGAGACAGCCAACTTTGATTTAATGGGCATTGTGGAATGACTGAGTGGCCCATATTTCTGTCTCTAAGGTATGTTTCTAAGATATGTACCAGATTTCCATAGACTCAGTTTGCACAACTCTGTGTACCTAAAAGAAATAAGAAAAAGGGATGGTAGGTATATGTAAGAATAAGTGGGAAAGGAGAAACATGCTCTAGGGTCCTGAAAAATGGGTGAAGACTGGATAAAATGCTGGAACACAATTTTGTGTCAATTTTTGGAGCTTTGCTGGCTGCCTGCTTCCCACCATACAGCATTTGAGCTATGCCAACATTCCATATATTAAACTTATTCAGCTCCTGGCCACTAAGGTGGAACTTGGGATTGGAGCAACACCTCAACCTTTTATTGCAGACACTGAAATTGTGATGGAAATTATCAACCATAGAATGTGGGAGGACTTGAAGAAGGCACCTGTGCAATGCTAAAATTGCAATTGTGACTGGAATGTCCCAGGAAAACTCTACCTGCTCTGAGAGACTTTGTAGGTTTTGAAAAACCAACAGCTATCTCAGAATGAAAGTATATTTGCTAATTTATGCATCATATTTAAATTTTAATGACAAAAGTAAGATTCCCCTTAATTTCAGACATTTCATAGGTTTTGATGTCAGAAGGAACCCCTAGATATTATTCTATTTCCTACATAGGAATTGTAACAAAAGTCCAAGATTACTATTTCTGATATACAACAGCTTATGAGAAGAATCAAAGGCTAATTAAGTGATTGTTTTCACTATTCAAAAATAGTACAATTAGGTTTGTTTTAGTTTAAAAGAAGAGTTTTATTTTTAATATTTAAAAATACAAAGGAAAATATCTAGTCAGATGTGTCTTTTGAATCTTCTAGTAAGTATGGCACAAATTCTGCTATCTTGCATCAGTGAGTAGTAATTTAATTTTCAGTGATTTCCAGGGTAATATCACTTGTTTCCAGAGAAACTTCCTGCCATGTGAGTCCTGAGAGGTGCGAGCAGTATTGATCGGTGGGATTTTAACTTGTTTCCCACCACCACCAGCCTGTCAGCTGGACTGGCCCCTGAGAGGCAATTGGAAAAAGGGCAACTATAATGAATACTGAATTCTGAAGAGGAGGAGCTTGATTTGGCCAGCATCTTTCATGTTTCTTTTTCATATTTGTACAGTGTTGTAAGTGAAACACAAGATTGTGACTTCATCTTCAGTTCTTGTGAGTACATGCACTCTGGCCCTTTTGAAGCGTGTCATCTTTGTATGACTTCACAAAAGTCATAAATTAACTTTAAGGCACTCAATTGTGAAGTGCAAAAGAAGTAAAAAGCAGGAAAAGAAAAAGGTGGGTCATGGCAGAGACAGAGATAGAGAGAAGCAGCAGCTCACTGGCCGGAATAAGAATTATTTATGGGAAATGAACTGCATCCTTCTTGACAAAAGCCTAAGTTCGTGGGCATGGGTAAAAGAAGAGGAGACACTGACAAATCTACATACATCACACATAACAAATTCTAACAATAACCATTTCTAAGCTTCCCACCAACCTCCTCCTTCTGTATTTCTTTGTAATGATTTCACTGACTTATCTTTGCAGAAAAAAAAATCTAATTAGATTGGAATTGTAATTAACACATAAACTAGCAATATTAAACAGCGATACTCTAGAAGCTCACTCTGGTCTTCCTACTTAGGCAGCTCTCTCTGCATGAAGTAGAAAATGTAAATAACACAATGATATAACATAAAGGGCAAAAGAGCCCATTATGCTGGTAGATAGTGAAGGAAAAAGAGGAGGAAAAAAACCAAACCCGAACACCACTTACACTCACTGGTCTGTAACTGCTCCATGAGTTGCAGTAAAGATTAAAACGGATTTATATGTAGTGTATTTGATCAGTTTTAATGTCATCTCATACAGTTTTTCTAGGAAAAGCATCTCAGAGTAATGAGAGTCCAATAGCAGAGATCAAAATATTGTCTTTGTGCTGTCTTAATTAGGATGAGAGCTGTGTAATTATTTATTTAGGCAGTTAGGCAAAATGTTTCTTCCCATCCTCTTTGCTGAACTGAGCTGGGTTTGGTAGACCAGTAGGTTTCTTTTTATTTCAAGATACATAGCAGTTTCTCTTTCAAGTTGTTTATTTATTTTATATTGATTTACTGTTTCATTTTTACGTTTTACTGCTTAAAGTTCAGTGAAAAAGACTTGTGCCTGAAAGCCCTTATGTACATGAAGGACATACACTAGCTGAGAAATGCCCATGAGTTCAGTGAGATTTTTGCCATTAGTACCTTAGGCAATGAGAAATTAGTACTTAAAATATTAACTCAAAAGTCCCTTGAGCAAAAACCAGACTACAAAACTGACCTGTACATCATACTCTTTGTGGCACATCATTGAGGTGAAAAGGAACCTGGAAAATCCTGACTGTAATTTAAAATATAATTTATCTTACAATTCTTACAGTATAAACCGAATCTAAATGTGTTGCTAAATCAGTTGTATACACAATCTGCAAAAGAACGGATAGATGAATCAAACATTCCCCTTTGTCAGTGAGACAGTATATTTGTTTTCTCTCTGTAAAGCTCAATTTAAATATTAGTGGTGTTAAACGGTTTATTTCACCTGCTTAGAAGAAATGCAGACCTATTCCTTAAAAGCATAGAAGACTGGAAAAAAAGGTTGCTTATAGGATTTGGAGAGACTAAGAATTACTGTTTATGCTAAAGGACATTTTGCAATAAACAAATAAAATCTACCATAACAAACATAGATGTTAACGTAGTATATGAGCACATATGCTGGAAAGTACTGCTACTACAGAGCAATCTACTCTAAAATTCAAAGCAATACTGATACTACTGAAGCTGAAATAGCTTTGGTAGTGATGGCATTTTCTTGTAATAATTCTTCAGTGTAGACAAGGCCATCGGAAGCAATTTAAGCACCTCTGAATGAAAAGAGTTCATCTCTGCTTGGATTTAATTACCTGCCTGCACAGCAAGGCCCCTAGGGATCAAGGATCAAGGGACCTTAGAAAACAGTTCTAAAGACTCAAAAAGTTACTACCAAAAGAACCCACACTGATTAAAAGAAATCAGTGGAAGGGGTTTGGAATTTATTCTGTAGTTGTTTTTTTGTTTGTTTTAACTTTTATTACACCTTTTCTTTAAAAATAAAATGTTGAAAATAAATTTGATTAAGTAGCTTAATTAGAAAATTCAATGAGGAAAAAAAGTTTTTGTTAGACAAGATTAGGAATTGGAAGCCAATAGGAACTGGGGTCTAAGACCATGTAAGTTTATAATTTTCAGTATAGCTAAAGATATTTTTTTCCTAAGGTTTCAGCCCATCAGTTAATGAAGAGGTATTCCACTGTTGTAACATAAACTTCACAGACTACTGAAGAGCTCTTACAGATTCATGTATTTCAATATTGTGTCTCCTTCCTACTTTTTGCAGTAAATAGAAGGTTGCTTTCTAGCTATGCCTCTTTGAAGCAGTTTTACTCCTCAGAACTGTCCCAACAGTAGTTTGGTATCTGTCAAGATGAGCAGAAAGAAATTTTGGTTCAGTTCCCCATGATGTGATATCTCAGATTGAGCAGTGCTTCAGTACCAACAGCAGTCATTTGTAAACTCCTTAATTAACTGGCACTAGTGATGCATGTCCTTTGAACAGCATGGGTTTTCATCTGTACAAAATTCTTCTTTTCTCACTATGATAAGCATCTTGCAAAATACTTACAGCATCCTGAAAAAAAATCATGCTTACCTTTTACCTTTTTTTCTCCTTGTGTTTATTCTTTGCTGCAAGTAATCCAGATTGAAAACTTTCCACTGAAGCTATATTCTCGGGGGCAGGGCAGGGGTTGGGGAGGAAATGGTGTTTTGATGCAACAGTAAGAGTAGTGTCTGTTTTTTCTGGGGGTTCACAACAGTTCATCAAAAAAAACAAACAAAAAGATCCATAATCTATTCCAAAACAAAAGCTACCAATATAAACATTTTTAATGTAATTATTTCCTCTCCTCCAAGAAATTAGAATTGCTTCCTAAGCAGTTTTAGGAGATGAAGTTTACATATCCTCTCTCCTTGGGCTTTCCTTTCTAACCAGACGCATCTCCTATGTAGTACTGTGGACAGTCTTTCCATTATTTAATACAGTGGCTCAAATAAGCAGAAGAGCAGAGAAGGAAACATGACCCTGGCAAAGAACCCCACAGACTGAAAAAAAAAAAAAGAGCAGAGGTATCCGGACTATATCTGCTAGAAGGCACTGAATTGGCACTTTTCAATCAAATTTAGCAATTATAAGAGAGTATTATTTTTCTGCTTAAAAATCCGTTCTCCTTGCAGCCTGGTAACATGCAACAGTCTACTCATTTTTAAGATGCCAGTGATACAGAGCTACCTAAAGCAATAATGACAGACGAGAATAATAACAGATTTACCTAGATGTAAACACAGACATGCATAGGTGCACCAGGAGAGCATTGCACATACAATTGCCATTGTTCGTGAATACAACGCATACCATTTGTTGGTATTTGCTTGTTTGAATTGAAAATGAAAGTTAAATGAGAGATGCAGGTTGTATAGACATATCTCTAAGTATGACTCATCTGATCAAGTAGCCTTTTGTTTTTGTTAAGGAAAGCTGTGATGTTTTTGTTACTTGAAGTAGAGCAGAGTTTTTATACAGTAAAGTTTTTTCACCTTATTGTTAATTAAGTACAAGTGGCAGGTCATCTTCACTTACCTGCACATTAAATATTTTCTGCATTTCTCATCTGTACAATACTGCCTTGTTGGTCTTAAATTTTCAGGTAGCAGTTACTACTTTTTTATGAGACCCCTCAGAAATTAATGGGTCATAAACCATAACCAAAAATCAAAGACTAAAAATAATTTCACTATTTCTGTAAAAGTTAAAGGTATGCTTTTTTTTGGGGGGGGGTGAAATCTTATACGTAGTGGCTTGTACAGATAATTTGTAAATTTTTAAATGAAATTATAATATTTTAGTCAAATAGTAATCAATGAGCTTATTCAAGACTAGGATTTTGTAAGCAGAAAAAAGCAGTCGAGATAATCTTGGGGCAGTATTCTCGTTTTGAAATATGCATGAGGCCTCCATTGACTCAGAAGATGGCTTTGGGTTACGAATTGTAATGTATATGTTATGAAAACGTCTGCTTGGATAGCAGTAATTAGTCAGTAGTTTTCAAATTGACGTAAACGCATAGGAACCTGATTTTAAATATTTACATTAAATGGTTTATTTTTCTCCCATTGATTTCTGACAGAGTAGATTGCGCTTAATGCTTTTGAACATCAAAGACAGATTTATGTAAGTACCTAAACATTGATCCCCTAACCACTATTTCAGAATTTATTATGCCTTATCAGAGGTAAAAAGTCAAATGTATGTTTAGGAGTTGTTTTTTCCTTAAAAGGGCATTAATGCATGGAGTAGGAGTTACTCAGTTGTCTTTACTAAATAGATGTAAGCCTAATACTTCACTTGCGTAAGTCTAGTGATTAAAAAACTAGTTTCTGATAGAACATGTTAAGAAAGTCAGGAGTCTGGAAGCTGACTTGAGATGTTTTCCTAATGCTTCAGCAGTGCTTTAAATAGGGAAAAAATTGATGGACAAGAACAACAATGGCGCTGACTATACAAAAAGCTGTTGCATGCACAAATTAAATATGATTTGTCAGGTTTGTGCCCTCTATGTGGTTTTCATCTACTGAAGACTCATATTTTAAAATATCCTGACAATACTCTCTAAATGGCATTTATTGATATTTCATTTTAGGATGCTGCCACATGGACAGAAAGAGCTCACAAAAACTTAGACGTCCATTACTTGTTACCTTAGATTGGATCTGGTCTCGCCTCTAGGAGAGAACTGGCAGGAATAACACTGTTATGAATTTTCCCATTTAGATAAAGTCTTTTCTCCCATACTGTTATATACGCATGTAACAATCTGTTAAACCCAAAAGGAAATAATTTTCCTTTACAAACCAAATCCAGTATATGTGTTTCTGCTATATGTGGCTGTCATAGTGCATATTAGGTCAGGTTGTATTTTAGTGTAGTAAACCAAAAGAGACTTGTCTGCTGTGTGCTTTACTTATTTGATTTGTTGTAAACAAAAAAAACTGAATAAAGGGTAAAAAAAAAAATGTTCAAACACTAGATCCATCACAACTGATGCTGTAAGAAAAATTTCTCCAAGCGCCTTGTTCCAGCACAAAGGAAGAACAGTTTTAAAGATGGGAATGTGGCAATTCTTTGCAATAGAATTTAGTTTTCCACATCTGTAAAAAAGTCCTCTTCCTCTTTTATTCATGCGTAGCATTCATAGCTTCATGATTGAATAGCAACATCTTATGAACATGAAGTGAGTTGTCTATATGCATTTACATGCACTTCTTACCCACGTGAAACGGTCTTGACTGTTATTCTCCCTTTACTTATTAAACATAATAGATTATAGGCTAAGTAGCAGCTATGACATTACGTCCATTGTGTGAACGTGAGTATTTGCAGTAGTGAGAGTCACTAACATACAAAGCTGGTTGAATTTTTTCAAGAAGCAAATACACTCATTAGCAGGTTTCTGGAAATGACTATTGACAGATGTATTTCAGTATTTCCATCATCTGAAAAAATCTTGCATAATTTGAAGACTGAGAGAAGAGAAAGAAAGTGTGTCAAATAATTTGCAAATGTTGTTTGGCTGCCTTTAATAAGTGATCAATGCTCCCAATAAGAAAAATGCTACCATCTAAAAGAAAAGCTATATGCATGCTGTTATGCAGCCTCAAGTTTTGAAAAAAGAAAAGAAAAATCTGATGGATTTTGGAGACCTTTCTTTTCCTGGAGATACATTCTTACTATATTTTTAGCATTCCAGACATACCAAACTGATTAAGCAAAACGGCCGTTTCCTTCCCTTACTTACTCTGACTCCTCTATTGAGCAAAAAGGTTTAACTCTTATTTCCCCAACCTTTAAGCAAGCAGTTTGATGTGTCAGTCGAGACATTTTCTGTCCTGAACTCTGATGAATATTGCCAAGTTTACTTATGCAGCATTCAGCAGTGACACAGGGCCTTACTGTAAGCCCACGCTGATATTCAGCGTTAATTGAGTCTTGTGGTGACTCTACGGCCTTGAGAGATTGGCATTGCACAGGCCACCTGCAGAGCTGCACTGTGCCTTCACCTGGTAAGGGAAGAGCACATACTTCGTGGGCTTGGGAATGTCATCTCCCTGTGTTCTCCTCAAGTTTCCTTCTCCAGGAAACCATAAACAGAGGATTTTGTATGTCCTTGTTGGCTTACTCCTTCCCAAGCAAGGCTGCGTTGCCGCTGCCACCTGATGCTCAGAGTGTGAGCAATAGTTTTAGATTCCAGTGTCTGTACTTACTTTAAAGCTTGAAAAGTTAAATGAAATTAACCCATTAGGCCAGAAGAAGCAAAACAGTAGCAGTGAAGAACTGAAATCACAACACTAATTTATTTCAATATCTGTGATTGTAAGTATTGCACCTGTTGCACATTAATCAGTATTAACTGGATGTGAGTGAGTTCTTTATACTCTTTCTGAGAAGAAACTCTCATCCTTCTGGCTTTTTTCAGCTTTTAGTGATGGGGAATAATCCTGAGTTGAGGAAAATGAATTGATGGCACTGACTGTGCAGTGAAGTCTGTTCACAGGGGAGGAACAGCCAGTCACATGGCTGAGATACCATAAGCAAACTCATGCTGAAGAAAGACTCTTCCGAACTATTCTGGCAAATGGGGAATTTGAAGGTCTTAAACTCTGCAAGACCAGCAAATCTTTAACTGTAAAGCCTCCTAGAAGTTATGGATAAGTGATGCCTGGCAGCAGGGAGGGGGACACAATATATCACTGACCTTGGAAAGTACAGCCTTGTAAGGACAAAGAAGGAAAATCACTTACTGGTAAGAGCAAATGTCTCATTTCCTGTTTCAGGCCAGGAAAAAAGGCGAAAGCCCAGTTAACTAAAACTTAGTGCTTCTGGCAGAATAAAATCTGCAAATATGCTCTGAGCAGGTGGGTTGGACTAGGTGATTTCTAGAGATCCCTTCCAACCTTAATGATTTTGTGATTACATGCTCCTACCTGCTCTTACCTGCCGTACTGCCTGTCATAGAGAGCATTTCTGAAACAAAAGTATTTTTTTCCCCTCTCAGGGAACTATCTCACTCTATACTCTTGGTATAATGCAAGTCGAACATTTCATATTGCTGTATACTGAATCATTTGGGGATTTTGTTTCTGTGGTATGTAAATAGAGTTGCAAGTGATGTTAATGCAGGATCCTTAAATGTTTGCTCATTGTTATCCAAGTAAAACACTAATTAATTCACTTAAAATTGGCAACTATATGCCCTATTACAATGGCATGCCCTTAATTGTTGGGGGCCATCTCCATGTTAGAGTAAATTATTGGACTTTCAATGAACCAAAGCAGAACTAAATCAACTTAGATAATCTGAAAATAAAGCCCTGACTCATAACTTTGAATATGAGTGGGTTTTTTTTTTTTTAATTATACACACTGAAACACATACAAAGTAACAGAAAAACACTGGATTCAGCCACCATTAAGATCACCACTTGATCCATGCATGATAGAGTTTGGGGCTCAAAGTTTATGGCTTGCAAATTAGAAACCGGTATCTTTTCTTACATGACAATGCACAAGGTGACACTGAGTTAGGAATACATTAGAGATATGCATAGACTTATATATGTTGGATGTTAGGCAAGGAGAGGAAAAAATAATTGACTGAATTACTAATCTTGAATTATTTGCCCAACACCAAGTTCCAGTGGTCTGCTTTTCTGATGCTATGTTAAACACAAGGTATTTGTTAATGAATAATTTGGAAGTAGGACAATGAAACTAAACTGTCTTATAAATGCACTAAGTTGTTCCACTATAATTTATACTAAAAAATTTCCATAATTTGTAATTGAAAATCAGTAGCTGAAAATAGCAATATACTCCATCTTGGTGTCTCTTTTCCTAAAATAAATTGATGCAGCAAAATGGAATTAGTAGCAGCAGCAGACCAGCAGTTGGAAGAAAGAAGGGAAGACTATATGTCCATTAGAAATGGCTTTTAATTACACACATTTGTGTGCCTTAAACAATAGTAAGCCAACTCAGTAGAATAAATGTGAATGTCCGTTGGCCAAAACTGAGACTCAGTCTTGCACTCCTTGTTCTTTAGGGTCAACTGCAGAATTTCAAATGAGGACAGTGCAATTTTTGCTGTATGAGATTTAATTGAATACAGCAGCTTGAAACTGTCCCTGCTGCATATTCCTTAATCAGTGTGTATGCAGCTCCCTTTGAAAGTTCAATTTAAATATGAGCTCCATGGTTGGAGAAGTAAAGAATATGTGTCTGAGAGTGATTATGTGAATAAATTGTATAGAATGTGAGCCAGAAAGAAGAATTTGGCCCTGAGTGATGAGTATTCTTAGACTGTCCAGACATAAAAGACGTGTGGAAAGATTATATACCATCAGATGATTGAACTGAGTGGCATCAGCTCAAAAAGAAATTAGAAAGAGAAATTCTGACTCAGTATTTTGTAGGTCAACTGTGTGTCTTCCTGTTTTCACACAGCTGTAAACTTTAAATTGAGGATCCAGCTAATCATCCATTTCCTTAATGTTTTAATAGATTGTCTTGTCCATTTTGTAGCTCATTTATTCACCGAGTAAATTGAGTGTAAATGTTGTATGACATGCTACAGCTTCTTTCTTCACTGTAGTTGTTTTTAATTAAGTAACAAGTGAGCTCAGCAGTTTAATAAGGATTGAGACCTCTTTTGGCCATTTACTATGTGAGGCTCAGAATTGTCCCTTTTTATTGACCTGGTACTCTTGTGATTTACTTTTTTAATAAACAGTGAAAACATTAGTAGAGACTAGCTGTTTTCAAGTAAATTAAGATTTTTGCTGTACCTGGTTTCAGAGTTTAATTATACACTTTAATGTTCCCATTGAGATCCAATATCAAATGATGGGTTTCACAATGAAGGATAGAATTAAATGTATTTACAGTTTTGAGGAATGCTTCTGACTTGTAAATCAGCATGATAAAATACAAAAAGCTGAGTTTCTTTAGAATATTTCAATTATACATATGTTTTTTACCAAATTTATTTGGAAGTACCATAGATAGAGAATAATAAATTATAGAGAACTACTCCTTAGTTGCAAAGTGCCTGAATTTTAACTTTTACAATCATAACTGATCTTTGTAATGCTATACATATGGAAACTTTTTAAAGCATAAAAACTCATGTATTAAACCACTTCTGTTTTATCCATTTGGTCAATACTACTGTACCTGGAAAATTACAAAGTAAAGCATGATGGGCCCATGAAAACCTCATGAGGAACCATAAGACAAAGTACCAGGTCCTGCACCTGGGTCAGGGCAACCCTTGGTATCAACACAGGCTGGGGGATGAAGGGATTGAGTGCAGCCCTGCTGAGAAAGACTTGGGGTACTGGTGGATGAAAAGCTGGACATGAGGTGTCAATATGTGTTTGCAGGCTGAACAACCCCATAGGACCTATTGGAGTGAGTCCAGAGGAGGGCCACAAAAATTATCAGAGGGCTGGAGCATGTCTCCTATGAAAAAAGGCTGAGAGAGTTGGGGCTGTTCAGCCTGTCGAAGTGGAGGCTCTGGGGAGACCTTATTGCGGCCTTCCAGTACCTGAAGGGGCCTATAAGAAAGATGAGGACAGATTTTTCAACAGGGCTATCAACAGCGATAGCACAAGGAGTAATGGTTTTAAACTGAAAGAGGGTAGATTCAGATTAGATATAAGGAAGACATTTTTTACAATGAGGGTGGTGAAGCACTGGAACAGGTTTCCCAGAGAGGTGGTGGATGCCCCATCCCTGGAGATGTTGCAGGTCAGGCTGGACAGGGCTCTGAGCAACCTGATCTAGTTGAAGGTGTCCTTGCTTATGGCAAAGAGGTGGGACTAGAAGACCTTTAAAGGTCCCTTCCAACCCAAACCATTCTATGATTCTATGATTGTTACAGCCAGAAACACTGGAGGAGGTTTTGGTAAAAGGGAATGATTTTATGACCTACCACCTCTCACTTTATCAGTGATGAATGCAGATGATTTTCATGCCAGTATAACTTTGAGATGATGAAGACTACACGGTTTAATTTGCACCTTGTTGTTCAAAGATAGTTAAAAATACCCAGGTCTTCAACCTCAGGATTCAGCAGTTCTTCGGAACAATCTTCTATTTTTTTCTCCTAATTTGAACTTCAACTATTTGAATAATTTTTTTTTTTTAAAGAGAAGTATGTGTGCATCAACAGTAAGATCAATTACATTCTCAGGACAAAATACTTATGTTAAAAAGCCTTGTTTATAAAATATCACTACAATATACAGGCAAGCTCAGAGATTTTCTAGTTGGAAAAAAAAATACAAACCTCATTGTTTAAGCAATTAAATAATTGGATTTTGGCAGAGAAACACATTGCCATGGAAGTTATATTTTTTTGTGGTGTTCAGTCTCCTATCTCCCCTATAAATAGAGTTCTTCAAATAGACTGCATCTCATATCAGGCATCATAATTGACTTTCTGGACTCATAAACTATAGTAGATTATGGAAAGAATAGTTTTTATCTGAGCTGAAGTCTGTCTTGAATTGGGATCTTACTGCACTTCTCTCTGGTACTGTTAGTAGTCCACTACAGGAGCACAGAATTCAGTATGGTCTAATTTTTAAACTGTGGTTAGAATGTGTAAGCTTAAAGCTGAATTGCAAACTATACTATAAACATGTTCATTGCCTCATTTATCCAATGTATTGTATAAGCATAGTATATTTTTTAAATGTTCCCATTTGGTTTTTAGATGAAGTTGTCTTTTCAAAAGCTGAAGAATTAAGGAAGGAAAATTTACTTGAAAATCTCATGTTACATTAGATCTGGCAGAAAAAGAAAATCAATCCTAGTTTTAAGTGCTTGAAAAATCATCCTAGTTATACACACTCTAGACAATAATTTTGTAGCATATTTGGAGGATTAGTCTGAGTTCCTAAGACTTACTTTCCTTCAAATCTTTTAGTGTTTTCTTCTATATATGCTGTAACTAATGCCTTGCCAGACCTCTAGATTTTCCCTGAGAACCTGCTTTTATCTTACAAGATAAAACAGAAGTTAGGTGTAACTCTGCAAAGCACTGTACTAGTGTACCTATCACAAAATTACTGTCTTAAAGAACAATTAGCTTGTGTAGCAATGTAGTTTAATAGCTACCAAAATAAGAGAAAGAACCCAGTTGTCCTTTTGAAAAAAAAAAAAAGCTGGGGGGAACACACAACTTACAGCCATGGTCATTAGATTACATTTCTTTAAATTGTTTTCTTTCCTTTTTATTTTTCTTCTAATGCTTGTTCATTTCACTTGTTGCATATTTTTCTTATTAGACATTACATTCTCCCAAAGAATTATTTACAGACATTTGCACAAGAACTAGCAAAATGAGTAATAGTATACTGGTGTTATAATAACAACAGTGATAATAATAGGAAAAAATGCCTGTGCTTTGAAATTCAGAGAAAACTTTAGAAGTACCTAGTGCTGTTGGCCTATCTTCAATGGATATTGCACACAGAACTTGACAAAGCATTCTCACCACCTTAAGGAATGCTTCCTCAGAGATTTCTTTTCAGAGTTTCTGGCAGGTATATAAAATATAAGAATAAAGCTTGTGCCTTTCACCGAAGAATTGAGTTAAAAATACAACCTGACAAAACATTCTTTACTACTTTGATACTGCATTGCCATATATGCATTATATCTAATGTAAAGAAAAGCAAGAAAAAAATTCCAAACCTCATAGCAAACGTATTTTTTCTTTTTCAAGCATTGACATCATCTAGGGTTGGATTCATTGACAGATAACAACAGGATTCAGATTCTGTGCTGTGGAAGCTAAGCAGACAACAGAAACCTAACATTTGTGAAGCTAAGCAGGCAACAGAAACCTAACATTTGTTTTCCTTGGCATTATTGTGTATGCAAGATACATCTGTATCTGTATTAGGTTGGGGGTGGGGGAGTTGCCTTTGTGGCAGATGCATTGACTTTTGAAAAAAAAGAGTAAAGGCAGTGTCAGTTTTGCTACAGCAGATTTCAAGCCACTGAGTTGCCCAAGTTCTTATGGTTGGACTGTAGTGCCTGAGGGCAGTGTTCAAACATGGTACCTTTGGCTCTCTGCCTCATTGCAAGAAAACATAAAAGAGGAGACAAACTTTTGACGACTGTGCTGGGACATGGCTTCTTTTTTTCTGGTGCAATGAGATGTACTAATGCATCTCTAACATGAGCTCAGCTACCTCAGTGCCACTGAGATTGAAGCTGCAAAACCTCCAGTGGCAAATTGAACGTGCTATTGTGTTGACAGCATTTGGAACTACTGAAAAAAGTAGATTAGGGTCTTCTGAAGTAATTTCTATGTATATAATTTATCATGAGTAATAACAAACTGAGAGTTTGGTTTTGGCATGATTTTGAGCTTTATCTCTTTCTTTCTTAGGAGAAAACCTCATTTTTGCTGTTAAAATATGTAAATAATACACAGGTTTTGTGCTTATATTAGTCATAATGATATTTTAGTACCTATGAATAATAGCTACAACAAATGAAACTACACATGTGGAATACTTTGGCCCAGTCACAGATGCTTTGATGCATCTCTGATGTTTCCAGAGGATAGACGCTCAGTGCATAGTTAATGCTATTTATTACTATACTGTTAGCACATCAGACATTATTTGGTAAGAAAACAATGCTACAAGAGAAGATATTTTCCCTAAAAATCTTTTAATCTAAACAGAAGATTTAGCAAATGAAATAGAGATAATGGAGCAGAGATAATGGAGTGAGAAAATTTCACCTGAGATCACTATGGATCAGTAGTACAGAACTTCTGTATTTTTAATCCCAGTGAAATATTTTATACAGACTTTGTAAAGTTGATCAGTCAGAGATCAGTAGCAATTTAAAAATATGTGCACATGTTACATTTGCAATTAATAATATTGATTTTGTTTCCTATATGGTAAGCATTTTTCTGGGAAGTACTTTGCTGTTCTGCTTTGTTCTGATCAGTGCTATTTTACCATGTCTGATATAAGATTGTTTAGTAATTCCAGGCCATACCTCGATCAAAGTAGCTAAGTAGCTGTGCTGAAGTCGGAGTGTTGAGTCTTTGTGAATGAATACTTCTTCATCCTTCAGATGCTCATATAGTTATATTTCTCTCACAAGATAGTTATATTTCTCTTACCAGAAAGGGAGAAAATAGAGACGTTCTGGAGCTTGAGTCTTATTTGAAGTAGTTTCTTTCTAATTAATTAATAAATTATTTTGGAGCATCAAATAAAATATCTACACAAATTTGCCTCTCTGACCAAATTTTACCACATCCTGCATGTGGCCGAAAGTACAGGACAAAAGCATAGGTAGGAAGACTCGTGACTGGTGACTTATTTGCCTTTGAGATTTGGGAATGAGGTCACATTTCTCACACAATTTCCTATCTGTATTTTTAAAGGCTTTCTGACTAGTATTTTTTAGAGGAAAATTGAATGCAGTGATACCATTAACTAATGAAATGGTTTTAATGTGACATCTCAGACATACACTAGGATAAGTTCTAACACATTTTCGTAGCCAGCTGAAAAGTGATGTTATATTTTTAAGATGTCAACAGTGTTATCCAGTCCATCCATGTAACAGAAAATTCAATAGAGGAGAAATCAAATGGAAAGTAATCAGAGTTGTACTTCCTATTTAAATGTAATTTAAAAAAAATTTTCTCAGTTTCTTTTTTCCCCTCTCTTTCTGCATTTTCTCCTGTTTCTCCTTCTTTCCCTCTTTCTCACTTTTTTTTTCACTTTATCTTTTTTTTTTTAAAAAAAAATTCTCCATCGCAGCAGTAGCCTCTGAGAACAGTCAGACTTTACTGAATGCAGGTGAACATACTGTATGTGATGGCTTAGATCTCTTTCCTACTAATGCTGGTAGTTCAGTGGCTAAGGATGAGAAAAAATATATATTTACACTGCAATTATAGGAGTTATATGGTTTACTGTCTAAGTACCATTCTGCATCGTGGTAATTATTATGATATTAAATAGCTGAGTGTCATCATAGAAGGAATACAAGTCATTACCACAGTTCTACATATGATAACTCTTAAACATAATTGCTATGTAATCTTCAGGTGATTGAATTATCATGCAGACCCGTATGCACACTGCCAGCACAGCTATGCATAAAAAAAAAAGCTGCTTAATCAAAGATTACTGGTGTTTCTTTTTTTAATTGAATGATTTTCAAAACGTGGTTATTCAGGGCCAGGTTTTGGAAAAATATGTTACTTTTACTCAGCTTTGTTAAAGCATGTGATACGAATTCGCTTCAATGAATGACTGGAAGAACATGTATGCATAACTGCAACAATGGCAAAGGTACAAAAGGGATCCTTGCCTTTTCATGGGCAACGTGTGAATCCACAAACACACAGAAGTCAAGTCATTGTCTTGTCACTGTATAGCAAATTTACTTTATGTAGAATTATGATTTTTGTGGTAACAGAGTGACTTCCATGTAGATGTTTTTTCCTGCTTTTCTAAAAGTTCTTTTCTAAAAGTACATACAGAAATCCCAAGAAGACATTTCTTGGGTCTCTTGACAGCTTGTAAGGCAAATAAAAACAGCAGGTTGATATAATCTCTGTTACAATATTTTTGTAACCATTTTCTTTGTTTCTTCAAAGCAAACTCCAGAAGTAATGTATTTACTTGACTCGTGAGCACATACAAGATAACCCACCTCTGAACTCACATACTATTTCTTCTGAATACAGACTCAGAATATAAACCAGGGTGGCCTCATTTCTGAGAGCAACATATGCATCTGTGCCTGAGAAAATGTGTCCTCCTGGCATACAGATAACTTTTAAATTGATTTCTTGCACTGCAAGTACAACATGTAGGCTATATAAATTCAAATTGAAATACATGCAGTTACTTAAGCGTAGTGTACAAAGTGTTTTAATGGAGATTTAAAAGATTCTTCTGCATTAATTGCACAATGGGAGTGGTTTAGTTTCTGTGGTTTTTAGGGGGTTGGCAAGATTTAAATTACTTCCCACCATAATAGCAAAAACAAGTTAGGAAATTTAAAAAGTTGCAAGCAGTCACCTAAGAGCAGCCCACAGAAGTAGGCAAAAATCAGACATGGTTGAAGAATATATGATAAAATGCCATCCTTCATTCGGAGTATGAATAGCGTGTGTCAATAAGTGTGAATGTTTTTGAAGAATATAGCCAGGAAATATTTTTTTCTGTTAAAAAATTAACATTTTGAAATTAATTAATTTTAAGTAATTTTGCTTAGTGACTATTTAACTTGTCAGTTGCAAATAGTGAGGATGAAATGCTCATACAAATAGTAGCTAAGGCACTGCTGATTCATTCTAGGTTAAGCAGTTTCCAAAGGGGATTTCTTAAACAGATCTGTATAAATTTTTAGAGATCAGTATCTATTTACAATCTTTTACCAAGCTCTGCTTAAAGGACAAGATTCAGTACTCAGCAGAAGTAAATCTGCTGAATAGAATGAACTTCTGTGGCTATTTTTGCTGTGGATCTACCCTCCAGAAAACTGTGGAAATTTTGGCTTGTTATTTAGAGTAGAGATTAAGTAATGAAAATAAGACAACATGAAATTTTGTAGTGTTATTATGCAACATTTATATGAATATAGTATTGACTTTAAATGATAATGATTGCATCCCTCAATTTTCTTCCCAGATTATGAATAAAACCAAACCTGGAACAAACATTAGCCCAAATGACAACTTTTTATTTCTTCTCAAAATTAATCAAGATCACAAATTACTCAAGATTTCCATATAAAATGGAATTAGACAAGGCTTATGCCTATAAGTTATATACAGTTTGAGGAATCTTTAAAGTGGCTTGGCAATTTTGGGGGGGTCATGTTTTACTGTTTACAGTCCTCAGAGATAGCTATATTGAATTTTAAAGAGGTAGCAAATTAGTTATTAATGACCACTCAAAAGTTTGTCTTTCATTAGGAAAATGTGCATGGTAGCAACTACATTTAAGAGAAACCAAACTACATTAAGTACAGTTGTAGTATTTGTGTCCCTCAAATCTGCTTTTTTTTATATCCTATGGATTAAATTTATGTCCTCCCTGGTTCCTGCTTTTTATAGTATTACATTATGGTCAAGAGAAAATGTGTTTACAAGGCATATCACACTGGCATATTTTATATTCTGTTCATGTACAATCTACATATGGCCTGTCTGTTTTTCCATTGGCCACAGGAATATATGAACGCTCACCAACAATGTTATTTCTTTTTTTCCTGTAGGGGCTGATGTTATCAATTTTGATGGCCATGTAGTGTTACCATACAGATTCAGGAACAAGAAAATGAAAACACTGAAAGATGTCATCTCTCTGAAATTTAAAACGTCTGAAAGTGAAGGTGTAATCTTCCACGGAGAAGGACAGCAAGGAGACTATATCACCTTGGAACTGAAGAAAGCCAAACTTGTTCTAAATTTAAATTTAGGTATGCTTTGATTGTTTGGTTTTGCGTACTTTTTAACTCCCCTAGAAAATTTTAAGCCAAATAGTACATCTTTTTTTTCACCAGTGATATGATAGGCCACAACATGTAATCATACAACTTGGTGAAAATGTTGTTCGTTCCCTTCCTGTATGTTTTGGGGTTTTTTTTCTTTGCATTCTTTCCTTTTTACACTATGTGAGATACCATGAAAATAGGATCATACAAAAAAAACAAGATCAGCAAAGTATTGTCATTAGAAACTTGCCACAAACAAAAAAAAAAGCCTTGCTAGATTGTATTTGGCCTCTTCTGTGACTTTGTGTAAGAGAAGGACATTATCATCAGTGCTAGAGGAGTAAAGGTCACCCTCACAAATCTTGCAGCAAAAAAGGTATCAGTCTGCCAATCTACAAGCCACATGAAGTTGAAGTTCAGCAGCCTTTCTAGAATCTGAGAAGGACAGCTAGGAAAGGAAAGACGACATATCTATCAGGCAATCTCATAATGGAGTCCTATAGATGTTAATCTAGTTCCGGTCTCCTTTTTCCCTCTCAGTGAAAGATAAGCTCAGGAGTGATCTCATTTATAAAGTAGATTTATTATGAAAAAACCTCACATTTATCTGGTTTCAGGTATTTTTTTTCCCTTCAAACAGAAGAGTTTTAGGAAAAGATTTCATCAGCTTACCTTAGTTCACTTACAGACATCTGAAAAGTAATTTATTCTGTTCATTATTTATAATGAATAGTAATTATTTCCACTAGCATTTTCTCCTGCTTTTTCTAAAGATCAGCTTGAGCAGATGAGGAAGAGGAAAGCACATCTTCTATAGCAGTTATCTATTTTTAACAATTTTAATTGCAATACTAACCCATTCTTTTCCAGTTACCCCATGTTCTTCAGTTCAGTATGTCTTTATAGACTATTAAAACTTACATATATGTGCTTGGTGGGAATGTTCTTAAATCACTAGGCTGATAAATGGGAATAGGCCCTATGACACACACTCACTTAATAAATAGAACTAATGGTTAATGGTATTACTCTTCCTCTGCCTGAGAGTATTTTCATTGCACCAAAGTCAGTGGAAAATTATGTTCATTTAGCCTGGTAAAATCCAGTGACTATGCTTAAACATCGGGAGAGGGAGAAGAGGGAGGGACAGGAGTCGATTTAGATTTTGCTTTGCCCTGGATTTGACCTTTGAAGAAACTGAGGCTCATGGACATGCATGGAAATATATATATATTTTTAACCAACAACTGCTGAAAGATCAGTGATCTTGAGCAAAAAGGCAGCATGGCCATTTGTAGGGGAGTAATGTCTTAAGCCATGGAAGTGTGATTTGCCAGAATATGTTATCAACATGCACAACCTTAATGTCTGAGTTTCAGTGTGGAGGCAGAGAGTGCAGCACAGCTGTTTGACATTGACAAATTTGGGCTATGTCCTTGAACACCACTTGCTCAATAATAAAAAACAGCAACTAGAACAAGATAAGGAAATACCAAAGGCAAAAATAGTAAAGATAACAAAAAAACTATAACCAATCCAAATGAAGCATAAGGCGCATGAACAGTATATTGCTACCAATCAAATTAGATAATTAAGTGTGTGCACTTTGCGTGTAACTTAGATAGACTATAAAAGACTAATGCTGACTAACAATAAAGGTCTCTGGAACACCATCCACGGAGTCCATGTTTTTACTGCCACATTTCAGGCATGTTTGATAGTAAGAAATTTGCAGCTCCAGATATGCCTTAAGTCCTCATGTATTCAGAACATGGAAGATTATACTGAATTATTGCGCAGTGCAGCAATTTTTTAAACTTGATGCTGAATTAGTAATTTGCTGCTTCAGTTGGGATCTGTGCTGACTTAGCTATGTCAGTCAGATTGCAATGAGAAGTGATCTCTGACTACCATAGCTGCACTGGCAAAAGCTCCTCGAAAACACAGCAGAAAATTGCAAAACTGTACTCTTGATAGTAGTTAGACTTCCAGAACAGGAAGGTTGCTGCAGGAGGAAAGACTGAAATAACCTATGTTAGAAGATGGTCTTTTTTACTGCTATTACCTCAGTCCGTATGGAGCCTTTTCCTATATGTTTGCTGGTATAGCTATACTAGCAGAGCCTACAAAGTGTAGAACTCATTTAAGTGTTTGCTGTTATCAGACAAAAAGAAGTTTTGTTACCAAAGTCTGTTATCAGGCACCATGACCTCCTCAACAGTTGTAAATCAGTATAGTTCCAGGGAAACTCAGGACCTGGCCAAAAGGCCATACTAGGAAAGGTGACAGCTTTTCATCTCTGTAATACAGGGATGAGCATGCAGAAAACTCCTAGTTGAAAACAACTTTACAGCTGAAAGTAAGTATTGCTTCTCTGCTTTGCCTCCAAATAACTATATTCTGAATAACTATTTATACAGTTCACTGACCAGATACTTGCTGTATTTGATCTAGCTGTTTGTATTTATGGCAGCAACCCTCCACTGGGCAGATCTTAGCTTCATAGTAGACTGACTTCCTCCAGCTTATTGTGTGTCTAGCATGATTCAGGTGACATATTGGCAGAGCAAGAGGAAAACATTTGCCTAACTGGTATGAGGTGAGAATTGCTATTGTTTCTATTCTCATCTTAGGCAGCAACCAGCTTGGCTCTATTTATGGCCACACTTCGGTGATGACAGGCAGCCTCTTAGATGATCACCACTGGCACTCCATCATCATAGAGCGCCATGGGAGAAACATCAATCTCACCCTGGACAGACACATGCAGCACTTCAGAACAAATGGAGAATTTGATTACCTGGACCTGGATTATGAGGTAGAGAGTGAAACTTGTTTGTTTTCATTCAAATTGACTTTATAAAGATAAGTCAAATAAGAATAATTTATGATATTTACTTTTTTGTAGATCCATTTTAATTATTTCTTCCCCTTACATTTCCTGAATTTTTCTTTCCAACACTATTCTCTGTTATACTGTAGATTGAATTTCTCTTCATTAGTCTACCAGATCCTGTTTGGGGTAAGAGTCATCTCAGCCTATTGTTTTAAAATGGGAGATCTGTGTTATTCAGGAAGCTAAACCTACACTACTTTTAAAACCTCTAAAAGCAGCAGCTGTAAGTGGAAAGTAGATTTTAAAAAATTATACAATCTGGAATTTCATTCATGTGATAATTTAGCACTTGAATTAGAAAGCCCCCTTCTGTGGTGACAATTAGTATTTATTTTCAGCAAAGGAAGCAGATTAGAACCTTGTTACTAATATGGATCTTTACCATTCTTTTCTTAGATATGTAGGTACTTCATTGTATTTTCACAAATATGCCATCAGTAACTTCTTTTTATAAAAAAAAGCAATAAAGAGTTAGGAAAGTTCTAAGAAAACTTCTGTTTAATCAGTCAGGTTAATGCACACAAGTGTTGGCAGTAATTAAACATGGATTTGTTGTTTGATTACACTCTGGCTTCTGCTATTATGAACTTGTTCAGTTCCTCTAAATTGTTATATGAACTTCAGCACATTGGCTATTACAAACTTTGTATAATGATTTTCTTTCACCTTTTACTGTTTCTAATGAGAATTAAAGTGATTGGCTGAGCCAGATACATGTATTTCCATCCTTGCAACTTTTTCAGCAGTAAGAGGGAATCAAAATGATGTAATGCAGAAAAGTTTGAATTAACTTGTGTATTGGTATTTTTATAAACAATCTTTTGATTGAGAATATGATATGAATGTTTGAAAAAATTACTTATGATTATAAATGTTACTGAAACAAATATTTACTTATATTGCAACAAATCTTTATACCTTCTTTCATAGCAAATTTGCCTGTACCTCTGTACATTGAGCACTGAAAATCTGAACTGAGCTACTGAAAACTCACATAGATTTTATTAAAGATTGTCAAGTGATTGAACTACAGAAAAAGTTAGGCTGAATGCTTTAAGCCAGAGTTTGGCAATTTGCATATATATATATATAATGTTTACATAACAAATACATTGCATACAATAAATTTACCCCTAGTAAGAGTAGAATCCAGGAGATTCACCTTCCTTTCTTCTCTGACATTAGAGACCTCACTGGCAGTTCTCAAAGATACATTTCAGTCTCCGTGTACATGGATCCCCTTGTGTTTAATGGAACTTATTTGAATGTCTGTGGATGAGTGTTTCTGTGGTTCATATAAATGCGAGATCGTTTACCTTCTCTCCTTCCTTTCCTCTCAATTATCTCACTGGTTTTGGAGTTAGTCATCACAGACTAAACTTAAATGTGTTGCTGTCATAGTTTAGCCCATGTGATAAATTAATCACCTGAAATAATAAACCTGAAAGAATCAAAACTGTTTTTCACATAAAAAATAGTTTGTAGGTTGATCTCTTTCAAAAAGTTAAGTAAGCACAAAACATTAGTTCTGATTGCATTTTCAAGGTAAAAAAAAAAAATCATATGCGTCCCTCTTAACTCACTGTCATGGTATGTGTTTTTTTCAATTTTCCTCTTTTTCTTCAAAATGCTTTCCTTTCCTTTTTCTCTAGTCCAAACACATTACTAGAACATGCAAAAGTATGTTTGACAGACAGTAAAATATTACAGTCATATTCTTTAGTTCATTTAAAGTGCTGTATCTTCTCTAAAGTCAAGTTATGTCAATTTACAATACCTGAGGCTGTGTCCCACAAAACACTTTTACATAGCTGATACGCACTATTTATAAAGATTTTGGTTTTCAGCTGTATAGCTTTAGTTCTTCCTGTATACCAAGTCAAAGCCTCTTTGGGACAGAAAGTGATATCTTACATGCTTTAAAATGGAAAGTGTGTCCCTAGAGCTGTGTTTTTCTGCTCTCAGTAATAACAAATGGAATTAACTATGAATGATATTTAAAAGCTTGGCTCTGCCAAATCTTAGCAGCAGACTGCAAGTAGATATTTTTGTGAGCATTCATGGGGCAGGGGAGCTAGGTGTCATTACTATTGATGCCATCATCTATTGGATATAAATAATTAACATAGGTTGCAGGGACTAATCTCATGAGTCACTTACTCTTCACATTTGGGCTGCAAAATATTAATGTAAACATGTAGCATTTATTCATTTCCAAGTATTTCAGAAAAGACTGTGATGTAGTAGAGACCTGTATAGTCTCTACGGAGTGACACTGAGAGACTTCATAAGAGATGAACATTTTTAGTTTGTAAAATATTTGTTTTTCTTTGGTTTTTACCACTGGGTAACCCAATGGTTTAGGGTAATGAAATTTAGGATTAAGAGAAAAACAATTCCTGTTTGGCCCTTATGGCTGAATATTTGCAGTGGCTGTCTTCATCTTCTCCATAGAGCTGATTTGGTCTGCCGTGTCATGTGGTAACTCCTCATTGACTATAACTACATGATAAAAGCATGTTCTCAGTAGTGGAAGGTGCTTCTGTCCAACAGGGGATAGCATCTTTAACTATGTAATTCTGTAAAATTCATCTGGATAAAGTAGATATATAAGCATTAAAGGAAACACATGCATCATATTGGAGCCCATAGCTCCTCTGTTGTAGTCTGAGCTCTGGCACAGAGCTAGAGCTGATGGGATATTTGAATCAGATTATCTGGCTAATTTTATGTTTGCTCCTGTTTAGAAAAATACTGAGATGGAAATTTATTCCGAGTTCTTTGTTTGAAATACATATTGTTCAGTAGCAATCAGAAGAGCAGTCCATATATGAACAACTGTGATGTGTGTCTTCTGACTATTTGGACAATAGTAATACTACTTGTGATTTACTACAATAAATATTTGCAATCACAAATTCATTACAGATTTTATTTCTGCCTTTGCAGTGCTTATTTTCTGTAAGTAGTGTTGCCACCTTTCTGATTCACTATATTTGAGTGTTCAAAGAAAGAAAATTTGTTTAAAAGTCTTTGCTCTCCTGTAACTATCTACCATTTTTTGTTTCATTCAAAGATAACCTTTGGAGGCATGCCTTTTTCTGGGAAGCCAAGTTCTAACAGTAGGAAAAATTTCAAAGGCTGCATGGAGAGCATAAACTACAATGGCAATAATATCACTGACCTTGCCAAGAGGAAGAAATTGGAGCCTTCTAATGTGGTAAGAGCATAATTTAATGGTCATCTAAACTATTCCTTCTTCTTCTAAAGGTGACTAGAAGGTTTGTCAGTGTGTGTAGTTGATATCCTTGTGATATACTGGAATGGTACGGAACACAAAACAAATTTTATCATGTACCCAAAGATCTTAGTGTGTATACCTTTGTGACTTTTTTTATTATTATGTCTGAACATTTTACTTAGAATCATAGAGTAGTTAGGGCTGGAAGGCACCTTTAAAGGTCATCTAGTCCAACTCCCCTGCAAGGAGCAGGGACATCTCCAACTAGATCAGGTTGCTCAGAGCCCCGTCCAACCTGGCCTTGAACGTTTCCAGGGATGGGGCATCCACCACCTCTCTGGGCAACCTGTTGCAGTGTTCTACAACTCTCATTGTAAAATAATTTTTCCTTATGTCCAGTCTGAATCTACCTCCCTCTATTTTAAAACCATTACCCCTCGTCCTTTCACAACAAGCCCTGCTAAAGAGTTTCTCCCCATCTTTCTTATAAGCCCCCTTTAGTTACCAGAAAGTCGCAATAAGGTCTCCCCGGAGCCTTCTCTTCTCCAGGCTGAACAGCCCCAACTTTCTCAGCCTGTCCTCATAGGAGAGGTGCTCCAGCACCTCTGATCATCTTCGTGGCCCTCCTCTGGACCTTCTCCAACTGGTCCATGTCCTTCTTATGTTGGGGGCTCCAGAACTGGACACAGTACTCCAGGTGGGGTCTCACCAGGGCAGAGTAGAGGGGCAGAATCACCTCCCTCGACCTGCTGGCTACGCTCCTCTTGATGCAGCTGAGGATTCGGTTGGCCTTCTGGGCCGCAAGGGTGCATTGCAGGCTCATGTTGAGCTTCTCGTCCACCAGCACTCCCAAGTCCTTCTCCTCAGAGCTGCTCTCCATCCATTCTCCGCCCAGCCTGTATTTGTGCCTGGGATTGCCACGACCCAGGTGCAGGACCTTGCACTTGGCCTGGTTGACCTTCATGAGGTTGGCACGGGCCCACCTCTCCAGCCTGTCAAGGTCCCTCTGGATGGCATCCCTCCCTTCTAGCATGTCGA
>JAAGAY010141491.1:0-18382 GCA_011801015.1 Ardeotis arabs | reverse complement strand
GAGAGAGACTGCGTAGTCTGGTCCCGATCCGGGCTGAACTACGACAGTTATTTTGGCGCCCAACGTGGGGCTCGAGGAATTTGAGATAAGGATTGAGTTTAATTGGGAGTGGTAACGGGCAAAACAGGGATTGAACTTGATAAAAGAGCAAAATGATTAGGGGAAATTTATGTTCTGATTGTGGTGAAGGGACAAGTGGTAAATTGTGCATATTTGTTTACTTCCTTGCAGTTTATTTAATTTTTAAATGTAGATTATGAACTTACGTAGTCATAAAAAATCTGCGAAGAAATCACAATGCAATTTTAAGCTTAGGATGTTCTTTAAAAACAAATTCCTTCTTAACACACTCATTTTGGCTTTTAGTGTACCATACCTAGAAAAGAAACGCAAGGAATTTTGCAACAGAAATAAAATTATTTGTTGCTTTAAAAAAGTGTAGCCAGTTACTGTAAAAAATATCTCAAAAATATAGAACGATTACATTTCTGGAAACAATTCTTATTATTGGCAAATATGTTTAATACCTTGATATGTGGAATTGCAGCTTTGATACTGTTGTTGAAATTGGCTGGATTTCACTGACATATGTTTCATCACGACAAGATATTCAGAAATGTAGTAAATTTGTGACAAGTTAGCCCCATCTGTTATGTCACCTGATTGGTAAATGGGTTTCTTTCTGCATTTGGTATTTGCTGTCCCACTATAGAAATGAGAGAAGAAATAAGTCTAAGGAACGTAAGAGAGTGTTTTCATTTACTTTGAATAATGATATAACCTTAAAATTTTTGGCTTTCTCGTTAAATGGCTAAGAGATTTTGGTGATAAATTGTCTGAGATGTCATGTTACCCTAGTTAGATTATTGTCCTGATCAGATATGGTAATTTCTAAATTTTATTAATGCACTGGACATCAGGCTAGAAAGAAAATTTAATTCCTAATGAGTAGTTATATTACTTCTTAAAGAGATCCTAACTGAAATATTCACCTTTCCTTCTTGTGGGACAATGACTAGGGGAGGCAATTAGTTTCTCTAAGGTTCATCCTAATAGAAGAACTTCTTAGGGTAACATGCAGCTCTACTTCCAGGATGGAATGTGGTTGACATGCTTGCTACAGCAGTTCTCTAGGCACTACACCCTGCTTCCCTTCGCATATGCTAAGATAAACAGAATGGAGGATGGAGCAGAGTGAAGACACCGTGGCCAAATTCTGTTATACTCCCTGCGGGGATGGGACCTTCATGGTACCTGGTGGCTGATAAGCCATATAGTAACTGGTAAACTGCATCACAGCTGTCAAAAAAAAAAAAAGAATGTCTGTTGCTGAGTTATCAGCTGTGGTGAAATTGTATACTTTGGATGAACTCTGCTCATTATAATCTCATTATAATCTCATTATAATACTAAAACACACCCACTTCCAAAGTGAGACCATCCCTCACTGGGAATATGCTCTCTCTATATATTTTACTGTACCTTTAAGAAATGAGGCAAGGGACACCAATCAATAATAAAAGAATGTACGATGAGAGTCACTCAAGCTTCACCTTAGTGTAAGAAACAGCATAAAAGTAAAGGGACCAGGGCAGAAAATTAGGGAAGATTCCATCGTAACTTCTGGGATCAGTTGATGGGTTGCACCGGTCTTCTCCCCAGTAGCGTTGGGTAAGAACCTTATTCTGTGCATGCCAAAATAACTAACCTAAGCTAGCTGTTATTAGTAATTAAAGTTTGGTTGTATATGCCTTTAAATTCATTGTTGCAGTCAGTGTACTATCACCAGCAATCTTTGAACCTTATCCTGTCACAAATTTATATTTTGTATAATAAAATTTGCACTTTGTGCAAATTCCCGGGATCTTGAATAACTGAAATATGGGGTTTGATTGACAATATGGATCCCTGTGGATCCCTTAGTTGAATCACTCTCTGATATGGGGGGTTTGGATAGACTGGTCAGACATAAAGGTCTTGTCTTTCCTGGGATATTGACAGACTGAGCAAACAGGTTCATTGGCAATCCACTCTCTTAATGTAACACTTCTCTTCATGCAACTAAGAAAAAGGCTGCAGCATTAACTTCTACTCAGCTTACTTTTCTTTTGAAGTTGTTCACATGATTTTGAGGGAGGAGGGTGAGTGAATGGGATTTAGTGGGAAAATCACATCTTCACCTGATGAGATTTGACTTTTGAGCTCCCTGCAATCACGAGAAAACATGTTAGTGTTTGATATTTAATGGGATTTGTACCCTACTTTGAAATCCTTCTCATCATCAGATTTACATTGTTAAGCCCTTTCTGGACAGAAGACAAAAAAAAAGGTGTGACTTGATCTGTCACTATAGATAGCTTCAGCAAGAGCAAGGCGGATGTATTTAGAAAATTAAATTCAAAATAAAATGGATTTAAGGCCAGATGGCTGCTTACTGGGGTTTTAAAGGGCAGAATGGCAAATCTGTCTAGGCAAATGATGCTCATTATAGAGGATATTTTTTCCTCTTTAGTGTAAATAAGCTTTCAAAAAATTACCAGGATATGAATGTTTCATTTGTATTTTACACTGGCAAACTTTTCTTAATTTAGTGTGTAAGCCACAATACTTGGTTAAAATGCTGCCTGTAGAAGCTAGGTGTGAGAACCTAATAAGTTCAAGAAGCTTGTATTTCAGACTGGTCAATTTCCTTTGCTTTATGAGGACAATCTGGAAAGGAGTCAGACTTGATTTCATTTGCCTCTAGCCTATATGGTTCCAAGCGCCCATTCTGGCTGTGAAAAATCACCACATTCTTTGACATACAAAAGTATATCACCACGAAATTGGAGATTCCCTTAATTAACCAGATATCAGATCAATCAGGTTGGATTATCTCTTTCTGCGGCTGGAGTGGGTAAAGGTAAAACTGTATGCTGTTTTTGGCTGGGATAGAGTTAAATTTCTTCACAGTAGCTAGTATGGGGCTATGTTTTGGATTTGTGCTAAAAACAGTGTTGATAACACAGGGATGTTTTAGTTGCTGCTGAGTGGTGCTTACACTAAGTCAAGGCCTTTTCTGCCTGCCACCCCACCCCATCAGTGAGCAGGCTGTGTGTACACAAAAAGCTGGGAGCGGACAGAGCTGGGACAGCTGACCGCAACTGACCAAGGGGATATCCCATCCTATACCATACGACGTCATGCTCAGCAATAAAAAGCTGAGGAAAGAAGGAAGGGGGAGACATTCAGAGTTTACAGCATTTGGTCTTTCGAAGTAACCATTAAGCCCTGCTTTTCCCGGAGATGGCTGAACACCTGTCTGCCTATGGGAGGCAGTAAATTAATTCCTTGTTTTTCTTTGCTTGCCTATGTGGCTTTTGTTTTGCCTATTAAACTGTCTTTATCTCAACCCATGAGTTTTCTCACTTTTACTCTTCTGATTCTCTCCCACATTCCACTGGGAGTGAGTGAGTGACTATGGGGTGCTTACTTGCCAGCTGGGTTTAAATGACACTCCCATTGCATCCTTAACCCTGAAAACTCTCACACATAATGGCAGTGTGACAGCTGAATGTGCTGCTAACAGAGACTGACAGGACCACTTATATCTTCTGCACATGAATTTGAGACTTCCTTATCTCTGATTTGAGTGTGAAGTAAAGCCCCTGGAGACAAACTGCATCTCTCACTGTGGTGTGACTCCAGCTGTCAGTAAGACAGCTGCTTTTTCTCTTGTCAGATTGACTTCCTTGCAGGTGAGTGAATAACCTGACAGTTAGTTATACTGTGTGAATTATTACATTTTTATTAGTTGTAGATGAGCTTGAACACTTCTTCATACTTTAAGGACATAGTCCAGTGCATAGGTTGTTGCTCCAGACCTGCTGCAGTTTCTTTTCTTTTTTTCATGGTTCAGTTGGAAAAATAAGAACATCTAGATCCTGATCTTCCTTTGTTTTATGTGGGTGTAAGTTTATTGATGCCAATGGGATTTTTCTGAGTGAATCTGACTCAGCATGTTTTCTAATCTGTATTCCAGACCTGGCACAGGGTTTGATTTCATACCAAGATATATAGCAAGCTTTCCACTTCTCTCTAATGCTGTTCAGCCCAGAACAATAAAATAATGTTGCTGATTTATTCCGACATTAAGAAGTTCATAGCATCCTAATCTGTTTGTAGAACAGCAGAAATTTCTGGATGGTTACTGAATCCAAATAATGATCAGATTTGGGGTGGGAAGCTGAGATATGAGTTTTTTAAGATTACAAAGCTTAGGAAGGTCAGTGGTAAATCTGGAGATAGACCCACAAAGAAGGTATAGTAGGCAGTGTTATGCTACACAATTCATTTGAACGTGTCTGTAAGGCTTTCAAGTATTTCCCCTCCAAAATTCTACATGGAAGAGGAATTCTTAAGCTCTACTCATTATTTTATCTTTAGAAAATGCAATGGATGAGTAAAGGTAAATTCATGCATCAAGCTAAAGATCTCTATCCATTCCACCTCCAGTTGTACACATTTCAGGTGGTTTATGTCATCGTTCTGTGAACTTCTTTACTTCAGCTTTGTAAATGATCTTGGAATACCTCTGTGAAATGCTGGACTGACAAGTTTAGGGAAGGGAGTCTTAAAGTGCACAAACTAAATCTGTAAATAATTCGTATATAACTAAGCTTCCTGTTATCTTGTGAGATTAGCTGATGTTTTACATAAAACTTTGAAGGCTCTTAAAGCTCTCTTTGGCCCCACCTGAGTAAAGCTATAAGGCATATGAATTAATTCAGCAGAAACTGATCCTGTATTTAAACACTGTACAAAACAGCAATGTCTTCCAGATCAGTGCAGTCACTACTTAATACTTTTAAAGCCTCCTTATCCCCAGAAAGATAAAGTAAGTCCTTAATGCACGTGGACTTGACAGACTAACATTTTAGGCAGGGGTGAGGGCTGACCTTAGAGCATGAATGATTGTGGAAAATGGAAATGCCTTGTCTTTGCTTTAGTGAAACCACCATACCGGTATTTAAATGCAGCTTGGGTTTATCCATTTTCTTGAATAGGTGTAGTTTGAATATACCAGTAAGGTGTCAATTGCCACTTAGAAAAAAATATTTCCAACAAAATGAAGTTACTTTCTTGCATAGATCTCCCAATATGTAAATTCTTGGCAGATATCAGCCTGGCTGGATTTGTTACTAGCCTCAGCAGAGAAGGCTTTATTTTTCATTACTACTTGCCTGAGCCATTTTGTGGCATTTTTGGGTGAGAGTCCAGTCGCATCCTTGTCACTCAAAAGCAATATGTCCAGAGGCAGAAATAAAATCAGACAGATTGCCTTATAAGAAGGAAATAGAACTGTTTTTCTCCTCCCTTCCCTATCTTGCACATGAAGTGTAACAGTTGCTGAGATGAAGTGTGTCTTATGAGAGGTTGAGGTCTTGTCCTCAGGAAATTACATAAGGAATGAAAAGAAAGCTTAGTTCACAAAGCAGAATAAAAATGCTAGTAATTACATCTCAGGTAGAATAAATAATCTATTTAGCTTTCAAAAGCTCTGACAAGCTGTGATGGGGGAAAAAAATTAAAGCTTCAACTTTTGTTTCAGAACAGTAAGTCTCATGACAGAAATGAAGTGTATATTACAGAAGTAATTTATTTGTGCATCTTTGGCTTTGCAGCACTAATAGGCTTGCTGCCAGGTATTCCAGGTTGCAGTTTGTCATGTTTGACTCCTTAGTCTTTTCAACCAATTGAAAAAAATGGCCTTCTGCAGGCTGTCAGTGTCAGACACAAGCTCACTCACACAGAAAAAGCTCAATTAGGTCCCGGAGAAAGCAACTTTTAAAAATGCAATGAGCTGCACCATGAAAGATAGGTATACAAGTGTTACACGATGCCAAAATGATAATGTGGACAAGCCAGAATACCACAATAGTCATGATAGGTTCTTTCTTTATACTGTGCTTATTAGTTAATTAGTGCTATTGTGATCTAAGGACAATTTACTAATCTGCTGGGAAAAAAAATCTTGTTTTATTGACCAGAGTTAGCTGTTCAGATAGCTGCCGTCTCATCATCTTGTAAGCAACTACCTTCTGGTTTAAAGATATCAGCACGTATATTTACAAGTATAACCTGGCTCAAACCTAGGACTGGAGCCCACTAGGGAAAGCATATGCATGTATTTGCCACGTGACTCCATGGCTTTTGAGATACTTAATACGTGTTAATTGAAAGGGTCATTATCAGCAATCATGTAAGAATGTGTGTTTACAGTTTATTAATGAAGATTCAGAAATAATTAAGACAACAGGATCTTAACCATAACAGAGACAGTGGAAGTAAGTTGGAAAGTAAAGAGAAGTACAGGAACAAGAAAAGTAGTTTGGAAATGCTTGTGAATAAATAGAGAAACAGCTACCATAAAGGAGTCTGGAGATCTTGCTCCCACTGACTGTTAAGACTTTTCAAGGAGAGGACTTCTACCAGAGTTTGGAACTGAAATGTCTTTAAAAATATGGCTCTGTAGTCTACAGAATTGCTGTAGTTAACAAACCAGAACTCTGCTTTCTGAAATATAGGGTTTTTTTTTTTGCATTCTTCACCAATTTTCTCTCCCTCAAAAGAAGCTGAGAAAGAGCAACTCTCAAAAGCCAGCAAGTAATAGGCCTGGCAAAACTCTATCTGGGTAAGCATCAGTCTCGGCTGGTTGGAGATAGCTGATCCATAATTTTGATGCTGGAAGCTGTTCCAAGCCCTGTCATTTTTTTCCCTACTAGCCTCCTTTTGCAGTTGATTGTGTCCTATTTTATATTTGGTGTCATCTGCTCTTGTGTGGCTGTGATATGCTGATAACATCCTCAGTTTTTCTTGTTAGTGCTTGTCTTAGGAAGTAGACAACTTTTTACTATGAAATTATGTGAAAACAGGCCTGTGTTTAATATGTTGATGAAGACAACAAAAAATAACTAGTGACAAATTATTTACTTTTTTTTCCTCTTCAAATTACCTGACAGTATAATTTGGCAGGGCTTTGATACTTGAAGAACTAAATAAAGCTTGATTTTTCAAAGAGAACAGTCACTCCTGCAAGACTAATTCAGGAGTTGTGTAAGCTTCAATCTGACTTTATTCATGTTATTTAGTTCCTTTGGTTTCAAACAGGTGACATCCCTAAAATTATTTTTGAAGTATATACTTTATTTTTTAAAATACCAACTTACAGGCTTTAATAGTCATATATGGTTCTTCCCATTGTCTCCAATTGTTTAAACCTTTTCTGTTACCTGACACTATCTCCTTACAAATTAAATAAGAGCTATTAACAGTTTAGGAACTTAATCCCACTGATGAGCAGGTCCCAAGACCAATTTCAGGGGACTTATATGCTTAAGTACCTTCAAGGATCTGTACCTCTAGAACTTACTCAAGGTACATTGAATATTTTTGGAGAGCACAAGGTATGGCAGCCCCTGAGCCATTCTTTAAGTTAATTTGAATTTTGTGCTCATTGAAGCACCAACGCATGGACATTTAGGAAGAAAACAAGACAGTACAAATGAGTTTTATGGGTAGGGAAGATAGATATTTGTGATACAGTAAGATTATAAAATACATTATGTGCTTTTAGAACACTGCGACTCTGGCTTCTGTAAATCTGGTGTGGATTGCAAAACCAACAAAACTCCTGTCTGAACCCAGTTGCCTGAAGTTATACCCAAAATCCACTAAAAATAATTATACCATGTTTTGAATGAGAATTGGCTGTAGATATTCTATTTTATG
Organism: Ardeotis arabs; assembly: GCA_011801015.1. Taxonomy (NCBI): domain Eukaryota; kingdom Metazoa; phylum Chordata; class Aves; order Otidiformes; family Otididae; genus Ardeotis; species Ardeotis arabs. Next base: position 10,612 of record JAAGAY010141491.1, on the reverse strand, counting down.
AGTTTTTGGGGGCTTTCACTTTTGCTTGTGCTGTATTTTCTCTGCTAACATTGGTCTCCTCACTCATTTCTTGCCCGTGCAGCACTCTAAGGTAGAGGTACAGTATACATTGTGCAGAAGTGGGTCTAACTGGCAAAGCTAATGTGACTAAGCCAGTAGAGCTAAACTTCAGTGGTATTTCTCTTTGTGGAGATGTGTTAAGATTGGATCTTTGGAATTTCTTTTGATTCCCCACACAAAGCCCTCCTAACCAGACTTCCTGCTTTCCGTATCTCTTTACCTCTCTATCTTCTCCAATTCCCAGAATTTTGTGTATGATGGCAGTCAGCAGAACAATCCTGAAGAAGTTCATGAACGTGAATGTGAAGGTCTTCAGGCAATGACACGTGGTTGTGTGATTGTAATTGAGCATCAGTAACAATCTGAAGATCTACAAAGTAGTTAATGATAGGAGTTCCCTTCTTTTAGAAAACACATTGAAGCACCTTTTCTAAATAAATTATGTGGAATTTTATTTTTCACGTGTACTAGGCAAAGCAGAAAAAATATCGCTTATTTGGGGTAATATTTAGAATTCCTCCCAGGAAGACTGCATTATCTGTTGCTCTTAAATTAAAATTTTTAGGCCATTGTTTCCCTGAAAATGTGATAAATGCCAACACAGTCTCTTCTTTCTACTAATTCTCATAATGATTGTCTAAGCTGAAGTTTAGATTTTCAAGAACTGCCATCTTAAATATATGTTCTTTCATTCTGTTTTCTTACATAAAGCAAATTCTTCTAATACCTTTCTATCTCTGTTTTTCAGACTGATCTCTTATGCTCAGTTTCTTTTGCAGGGATTATTCATTGTGCATACATCTGAATACCAGCACAGAGTGATCTCTATTATTTTGCTTTTCATTGTTTGACAGAATGGTGATGGATTCCTCAAACTGAGAAGCAGCAGAAAAAAATCATTGGTCCTTTGTACTCTGCAGATTTTGGAAGATCTTGTTTTTTAATTTGTTTGCTTCCTACAGGTGAGCCCATTAGACTTATGTCATTGCCAAAGCCCATTTATAGTGCAAAAAGGAGTTACCTAATAATGAATTCACAAAGCTGAAATAGAGGCTGTTTCCGTACTACTCATCATGAAACATTTTTGTTCAGTCCGGACGGAAATAGTTGCATTCTGTTTTTGGTGAGATGAGAAACTTTGTAACATATTCACCATATATTCAGACAAATTGAAATACACCTTTAATGTGAATTTTCATTTTTTTTCTAGAATTATGTCTGCCTATTTGCTGAAATTGTATGAGTTGTTTTACTTGACTTTAAAAAAAAATTAAAATTTTTAAATCTGAAGAGATATTCTTTGATCTCTCATATTTGCTTTTGAAAATTTTGTGGCCTTCTGTGAAATCCAGGACTTTGCCACTGATTTCAGTCAGTGCAGGCTTCAAATAGTTTTATTTGCCTGACATCAGGGACAGAGGTGACATGGGATCAGAGTACATTTTTTAGAGAAATATAAACAATGCAGGAGTATAGAGAAGTTCTTTAAAAGTCTCTAATAAAGCCTGTGATAGCCTGAGATGTGTATAAATAAAAGTAATAAAAATAAATTACAGGATTAAATTATAACTTGCGTAATTAATTGAATGGGTGTTTTCCTGTGAGGAAATGACATTACTAGCTTTAATGTTTTAGTTTGATAATGCAAATTAAAATACAGCTTTCTAGACTTTTAAAGTAGGAAAGTACACAGGGGTCAAAACATGCTTCTAATATTTGATTTACCTTATAATGTTTGATCATAAGCTAAGAATGCTTTTATAAACTGTAATATTAATCAGCTTTGAGTTATAACATGTTTCATATGGGTTGTGCAATGGTTGTACCTATGTAAGGATGGTCTCTTTGACATTTGTTTAGATGTGTTTAGTAATCTGTATACACTTACATTTAATCAAACACACACACACACATTCACAAACACATGTTCTTTTTACCTTGTTCCTTTTACGTAAAAAAGTTAATCACAGCTGTCAAAACACACCTGTTTGTTATGTTAGTAAAGAAGAAATAAAGCTCCTGAAAGAGCAAATATCAGTCAGAATTGAATCCAGATGAATACAGTTTAGGAAAAATGATGCTGATTATAGAGTTGTTGCAAGTTAGTGTAAGGTACTAGTAAGGACCAGGGAGTATGTCTCTATCTCTTTTCTGTGTCTTCCAGTTTTCTGAACAGTTTAAGCTCTCTATTTGTATAGTCTTCCTGAAAGAAAAGGTTTATGAAATAATGATTATAAAAGACTGTATCTACAAGTCATTAATGACTCTGCAGCTTACACCGAGAACAGTACCAAGGAGCACATTTTAGTTTTTTCCTTCTTTTGGGAAAAAAACCGCAGAAAAGACTCTCTCTGTTGCAGTGTTCCTCTACTTTAAGGTTTGAAATATACTTCTGGGAAGTTGGTCCTACTTGGAAATATATCTAACATATGAATAAAGTAAACTATTCTCAAATATTAGCTAGACTGGGCTTTTTTGTGACTAGTTAGCGTAACTATATACCCTCACATGCAAAATTGTTCAAAGTAATATTCTTAACCAGCACATTTCTATGTTAGACTTCAGTCAAGTATGAATATTAATATCAGAGTTATAAGTCCCTTAACTGAAAATATGGGTTTATCCTAGATATGCTGGTTCGACTCAACAACAGCAATGCAAATATTACTATTCTAATAAAAGAAGCAAAGAAGATTTCAATCTGTTGTCTGGGAGCCCTGAGCACATACACAATGATTTATGGCCTAGCAGGCTACCAAACTAAATGCCTTTTCTAGCAAAGGTGCATTTTTCAATACAACAGTTGCCCCCATAAATGATTCCGCATTCTGCCACTGTACCTGCTGGGAAAATATAAGCCTTTTCTGAGGGAGTAACATTGCAATCCAAGATTAAAATCTAGGAAACTTGTCAACAGAAAAGAATGATAATATGATGGAAAATACAGCTATCAAATGAAAATGTCTTGCAAGTAATTCTTGTAATGGTCAATTTAATGTAATTTTCTGGTTCTTTTTTCCCCCTCCTAAGTGAATAAGGTGGTATAGAGATCATTTTAACATCTTGTGTAAGTACAGCAGGAAACTAGGTGTTTGAAACTAAAAGCAAGAGTAGTCATTTAGCACAACTGTGACCAGGATTTGACCTCACACTCTTTCGCCCCTATGAGGCACTGGCCACTGTGAACATTTTTATTTCAATGTATGAGAACAAGGTGCTTGCATTAAATTGCTTGTTGTATCAAACTTTTAAAACTACAAGAGCACAGTAAGAACACACAGATGCTATCCTTCGTCTACTAAGAGTATTCGAGTCAGGGCATTACTGAACCAGAAATGGTGTGTTATACTTAGAAGCATGCTGGGGACTTCTTTCCATTAATTTGCCCAGTTATTTTAAACCAATATAGGCTTTAGTCTTCAAAAATTCTTGCAGTGAGGGAATGTATTGCATGCCAGCTGCAGGAACATCTCCTTTTCCTTGTTCTGAATCTTCCACCAGCAGAACTTGAGTTAAAGTTACCTACTTAAGAGAAACTATCAATGCCCCTAAAAGGAGGTATATGGTACACCTATCAAGGTACTTTTTTCAAGAGGGTGCTCAGAGATCTTTCAGGTGTTTTTTAAGTTATAGATTCTTCAGATCATCCACAGCATTTTAGCCCAGGTTAGAAGGAATAGGTTGGGAAAGAGTCACTTCCGTTGTGAAAACAGAATCTAAAATCTTAGCTTCAAGCCTTCTCTTCAGCAGTGGCTTCCCTTCTTTTTTCTCTCTCAATATTTTTTTTTGTTGTTTGTTTTTTTCCCATGTTATTTTTTCCCTGAATTTAAAATTAAAGCAGTTTTTCTTTTGGAATGGACATTTTAATTCAAGCAGATACTATATTTCACTAATTTTTGTCCCATTCTTCTTTTCTGCTTTGTAATACAATAGAATGCTTGCAGGTTTTTGCCTGTTTCCTTTTCTTATTTTCACGTTTTCCACCTCCAGTTGTTTTTGCATGGTGCATACATAGCCATGCCTAGATATTGGTATGTTGTGCATTATGAGATCCAGAATAATGTAGATGCATTAGACATAGAGCAATCAGACATATGATTTAAAGAAAAAAGAAAGACAGACAGAAAGAAAAACCAAAATGGTTATTTTGGAAGAACCATGAATTTCAGAGAGAAAATATTAAGGACTTGTACTTCTTCACTCTCTGTATTTTATGTTCACATACTATTTTTGGTGTTATGTGTTTTACAGAATCCCCCAAGATAGCTTGCAACTTCAAGGATGTGACACTAGTGTATAACCTCATGCCTCTTGGTCGTATAATTCATAATATATTCATGTGCTCTATTTAGACCAGTGTGCTCAGGGACTGGTACTCAGTTACTCAGAAGTAGCAGTTGACTTGTAATGCCTTAAATTCCAGCTGTGATGTGCTGTAGTAAATGAAGGGGAATCCAAACTGAGATAAAAATGTTTTGTCTAGTGATGGCTCAATGCTGGATTTATATACGAATTTTTATATGAATGACCTCTCACAAAAATCTGAAAGGCCAGGTACCAGCTTTGGGGCTGGTATGCTTGCAGTTATCTGCCAGATACATAAAGCTGATGCATATAAGGAATATTATGGGTAAGACAGTATATATGTTGTCATCCAAAAATTCTGGAGCAGTTTATAGTATAAACATTCCGCTGCCCTTACAGTATCAATAAAGGTTCACTGATAAAGGAGAGTTGTTTTATGGAAAATTTGATTGTTTCTCTAAGGCAGTAGTGGAAATTAGTAGCAAAGACCTTCTGATGAAATTTTGCCTTTGGTGAATCCATTATCATGTTCTTTATTGTGATCAACAAGGCTACAGTAACACTGCATGTTTTTTGACTGGCTGACTTTGCTAACTGTCAAAACCTTACTGCACTTATTTTCATTAAAAACTTAGTTCCTCAGAGCTAGGCATTACACATTTATTAATATGTTTACAAACAGACAACACGTATTGTAACATGGTAACTAATTTTTTTTTGACAATGTTTGAGAAAATCAGACACTGTTGCAAGTGCATTGATTTTTTTTGAAGGTTAAGGTTTTCATTATTAATTTTCTCTTGAATGAATCTCAGCCATATGCAGTTAAGCATGCTACTTTCAGAATAGAATACGATACATTTGCAGAGGTGGCTATAACCTCTTAACTGCTGTGTGCTCTAAGTACCTTGTAAATTATATAGCTCCAGCGTGTTTATAAATATATTACTCCCTATAAGACATTGATAGGTAGTCCTTGTAAAAGATGGAAACGTCTTGGTCTTTGGTTCCTGTTATGTCACCTTCTCATATGGCAAAATGCTGAGAAATACAAGGCAATAAAGCTTGTTATTTACAAGGCTGTGTCAAGCCTCACCTCTGATAAATAGTTTTATAAAGTTTGTGGGTATCATTTATTCATTCTATTATTAAAGCGGTGTCCTCTTCCTGACAGATGAATCAGCTTGTTTCTGGCCATCTTTGTTGTATTCACTCAATTTGTAGTGTCATCTAAAAAGGAATGCTTTCCACGTTAAATCAGCAAGTCAGACCTATAACAAACATCATATTGGAAGGCATAACCAGGAAAATGGTAGTCCTCAATTAATGATACCTTTAAATAGTTAACCTGCTTATAAAAGTATTCATTACATTTCATTAGGTAAGAAATGTGAAGCTGGTGAAGCAAGCCTTTTTCCTGATTCTCTCTTGGTTCAGAGCTGGGTAGAATTTTGCCTTTCTACTGTAAAATGCTATTGAAAGCAAACAACTGAATTGTCTTAAAGAAATACAGTAAAGATTTGAATTGCTGATACAAAATTAGATTTCAACAATTCATGTGCTTTTTGTTCAGTAAAGGATATCTCCAGTTTGCATATTCAATTATAAAGTAAATAGAACCTTCAGTACTACACTTTTCCTTAAAATTTTAAAATTGACTTAACTGAAACTTGTACCTATCTTTTTATGTTCAACGTCCATTGCATAAAATACTTAAGCGTAAGCTGGCATGGCATAGTGTGGGCTATCTTTGCTCTACCTCCATGGGGATTGTGTGGTCACAGTAAAACTTGATTGCTGCTATTTTACTATCACATCCCATGTATTTTTTTTTTTTCTCAGAAAAGGGGTCTGAAGCTGAGTGGGAGGGGATGTATACTTTAATAAACATAAAGAGCAAAAGAAATACGTGTAAGTTACTAGGAGGTAGAGAGCAACAGAGGGCCACATCCAGAATAGACTTCTTCAGACTAATGGGGAGCCGCAAGAGTTGTGGATAGAAGTTTTTATGGCCTTTCACTATGCCTTTCTGTTCTGGATAAAAACACAGGGTAAAAACCGTGAGACCTCTGGTGAGTGTTTCCTACTGGAGTAGTTAAATGAAGAATGATTGACCTTAAAACTGGAACACAAAGCCCAAACTGAACTCAGATCCTTAAAACTTCATATACAGACTTTTTAAATTTCAGTTTTCTTGAAGAAGTCTTCAGGATTTTCCCTGCTTAGTTTTTAATTAGTTACTGAGTTCACAGAATATTATATTGTGGCTATTTTCTTATCAGAAAAAAATATCAGCATTTTGGGAATCTGGATGTCAGTCTCCTGGTACAAGACCTTTGTCTTCAGTCAATTGTACTTTGTGGCTTTCACCTTTATAAGATCAACATTTTAGCCGTGAAAAGTAATATTTCTTGTATTTCTTGTACTATTGAGCTGCAAAACCAAAAGATTAGTTTGAGTGCTTTTTACATTACAAGATACTGCTTTGTGCTGAAAATGCTTAAAATTTTCATATTGTGTGTTATTTTAACCTAAGTTCTATTTTTGATAGAGGAAGGTTGAGAGCTATTTTTAAAAAATTGATTATTTGTTAAAGTTGGCTATTCTAACTGTATCTCTTCAGATAACTTTAACTTGCTAGCAAGAAAAAAATATATTTACTGTAAAATATGAAGTAGTGGAAACACTATACCCTTAAGATGTAACATGACTGACATGTATTTTTAATTTCTGCTCTTTGTCTGTAAAAAACTTATGGGGATATCACATATTACCATGAGTCTATACCTGTTTTTCTCCAAAAGAAATGTACAGTAGAGGTGTAGTTTACCTGTAGCTTTCAATTTTTTTTTTCCATTTGGGATTTTAAAAGATCATGGCAGATTTAGATGTGGGAACATGACCTAAAATTCCTTGAAAATCCCAATCTGTATCAAAAAGTTATACAGCTACATTTTCAACCTTCTTAACCTGTAGCTAAAGCTCAGCTGTTAAAGATGACTCAGTGGCTTTTGTTTTTTTTTTTTTTTTTTCAAGTATTCATTTAAAATGCATTCAGGCAGTTCCTTGCCTAACTGGAAGTTAAAGTCTCACAACAATTTGCCATGTAATGTATTTCTGAATCTAACTCCTGCATTCAGTGTATGTGTATATTTCCCAAAGGATTTAATTCACTCTCAACCATGACTTAATTTGTATTTATGTTAAAATAGTAGTTCAGATTATTTTTTTCTCCTGTCACTTGAATGTCATTCTGTTCTATAGCACGTTTGAAGCCTTGCCATGTCTCTTATTTCTAACCCACTGTAAACAAAATTGGATCCATAGTAAACAGCATCTTAATGGTGTTTGTTCTTGTTGCTCAGAAGCAGGTAGAGTCAGATTGCTTTTTGCCTGACCTCTCTGGATTGCAGGAATAACATCTTCAGCTTTATAATCCTTATTGGACCTATACCATAAGTATCTTTGATTCACACCCACTTTATTGGCTGGTAAAGGAAAGTAACATACCCAAATAACTACATAGTTTTCTTTTTCTTTTTTCTTTTTTTTTTTTATTTATTCAGTCTATAGCTGGAAGATAAATATTTAAAATGTCAAAAAATACAAACATCTAGGAAAAGATACAGTGAAAGGAATTACTCAAGGATAGAATTCAAACTGTAATTTATTTTTTTCTTTGAGAAATAATGAAACAGAAATAGATAATAAACAGGTTGAATAGCAAGAGGAGAAAAGATGAGACCCAGTTCCTTAAATATTTGTATATACATGTTAAAACTTTTTTTGGATAAAGTAATGTGGCTGCTGTGGAGGCAAGACACTAAACTGGGTAGGTACACATAATTTGTGTAGCACAGTAATTGTTGTGTCCTGGAGAATTGCTTGACATGAAAAAAACCACACATTTAAAAATACATTTCAGTTTCAATGTAGAATTAATGATTTTTCAATTTATTGTACTGCACAAATTCCACATTCTTGGTCTTGGAAATGCCACATTATTTTTGATCTGTAACTCCAAAAACCTGTAATTTTGGCAAACACATTATTTTGATATGAGTAATTCAAAGGAAAAAAAAATCTTAGTAAAAATACTTATTTTTGCATTAATCAAATGAAAAAGTCTAATTTATAAAATGGAAATGCATATTTTCAATGAATTAATAATTTTATATAAAAATCACAAACATAATATGTATGAAAACTGTTATTGGCTTCCTTTTACTTTTTCAGTAGATAATCCTCTAATTTTTGTGTGTGGAGGGGTGAGATCATTATCACCTAGGATATTTAATTAACATGGGAAGCATCCTAGTTTCGCTTTACCTGTCATAGGTAAAGCGATTTGGCCTGTATGACAGTTCACCAGAAAGCTCTGCTTACGTGTTATAACACTCCTACTCGGTCCTAAACTTCTTTATCTCCTGTTCAATGTTACCTCTTGAAATATTGTTTTATTACTCCATTAAAAATGGCACGCTAGTTCCTGACACAGCCTATATTTGATTTTCAAATCTGGCCCAAAAATGATTCTGTGAGCTTTCACAAGAAATCTACCAAGACAAAACTCAGGCTTGCTGTTATATTAGAAAGAATACTCTGTTTATGAATTTGAGAATTTAAAACAAACCCCAGATCTATTATTTTAGAAGACTAAATATGCTGGTGCTGCCATTTAAGGATAAGTGTATTGTGGCAGTTAGCTTGTTAAATTACTAAATAATATAATTAAATATTAAATAAATAAATATTAAGTATTATTACATTATTATTAAATTATTAATGTGTAGGTATAGAGCAGCCTTGGGCATGCGCCTCTGAACCTATCTGTGTGCACTGCAGGTTTCTGCAGGTAGCTGCGGGTAGCTGCAGGTAGATGCAGTAAACTTCATGCAACGGAAACTAACAGTTGGTTTCACTTTATTTCTCTGCATTTCCATCCTGATTGCATACCAGCAACATAACAACATGATATAGAGATGCAGATAAAAACAAAATGAAACAACAAAGACCTTCTTTATTGCAACAAGCTACTTCTGGGATCTCTGTTGGATCTCCTTTGTCTTCTTGCATGCTGTACTTTTGCTCATACTGACTTTGTCTTGCTTTCTAAGTATGCCAATCCATTCCTTAAAAGAGGGACTAGTTATGTCATATATTCTAAATGAAAACTACTTTTGTGTATGCTTATAAATGCTTATAAAGATATGCTTAGAGTTTCTTATTGAATTACATATTTTCCCTCTAACTGTGAGACTGAAACATCTTTTGTCTACCTTTTCCTATTTTTAGCTTCATTTGTGGTGAACATATTATTGGACATAGTGTGACCTGCTTAACTCAGCTTGCCCAAGCAATATGTGGGAAAGGGAATAGATTGGTAATTTTTCCTACCTAATGAATGTTGATATGAATTTTGTGCAAAATAATGATAATTGGAAAAATACTAGTCTAATACAACCATGGGAAGTTTAGCATAGTTTAATTTGAATGATGTAATCAGATTAGAAAGAGCCCCTGGAGATACTTACATTATTTTCTAAAGGAAGATAAAAAGTACATGCAGTGTCTTCATACAACAAAAATGGAGGGGGAAAGTGACTGAAAGAGCTTGGTGACTCTATATTGCAGTTTTTCTATGGAGCAACAGGAAACATTGTGTCCCTGTGGACAAACTCACTCCTCCAGTCCTTCCAAACATGCTGTTTGTGCCACTTGGAGGAAAGAACCGATAACTGTTCTGCCTCCTTTTCTTCTAGCCCCTTCTCTTCTCCTGCATTTCCCTGACACACAAAGGAATATTTCCAATGTAATTCAACCTGTTGTTACTTCTTTCCTGGAATATGTAACACATGGTCAAGGGGAAAACTCAAATGGTAGCTGCTCAGACTTTGTAATTTGTGAGCAAGGAATGACGTGGCATAGAGGACAAGTAGGTCCATCTGCAGAAGGGATTGAACTGCCTGGATGCAGGAACACCAGGGACAGAAGGACTCTCTGTAAGGGAGTGAAGTTTCCCTTGGTAAGGAGGCAAGAAATGCCATAGTGTTCACAGATCACAGAGATCACAGAATTATCAAGATTGGAAAAGACCTAAAAGATCATCCAGTCCAACCATCACCAATACTTCTCAGCTAAATCATATCCCTCAACACAACATCCAAACGTTTCTTGAACACCCCCATGGTCGGTGACTCCACCACCTCCCTGGGCAGTGCATTCCAGTGCCTGACTACCCTTTCCG
>JAAGAY010141490.1:0-20008 GCA_011801015.1 Ardeotis arabs | reverse complement strand
CGGGGCCCTCCCCTGCGGCCGTCACGGTGGCGGAGGGCAGCTCGACCTCGGCGCTGGGCAGGCTCACCTCGCCTTCCAGCCCTTCCGCCTTGGGAGGCGACACTCCGAATTTGGGCTTGTCGAACTTGGGCATCTTCAACTTGCCTTTCAGGCCCGTCACTTCCAGCTGGGCTCCGTCAAGCGAGCCCTCGCCGGAGGGCACTTTGAGGTCTATCTCGGGCGCCTGCAGCTCGAGGGAGCCTTCGACGGAGGGCAGCTTGATGTCGGGGGCGGCGATGCTGATGTCGGCGGCGCCGGCCTTGACGTCTGCCTCTGGGAGGCTGGCCTCGACCTTGTGCAGGCTGACGTCTGCGTCCAGTTTGGGAGCCTTGACGGTGGGCTTGGAGAAGACCACGCTGGGCACCTTGACTTTTGGCATGTGTATTTTCATGCCACCGCCCTCCACTTTGCCGGCAGCCACCTCCAGGCCGCCTTCGGCCTCGGGGCCCTGCAGGGCCACTTCGCCCTCCTGGACTTCCGCCTGGGCTTTGGGCAGGGACACCTCTGCCTTTGGCAGGCTGACCTGCACGTGGGGAGCTTTGACTTTGGGCAGCTTGACGCTGGGCATCTTGACGTCGGGCATCTTGAATCGGCTTTTCTCGCCCTCTCCTGCGGCGGCCGTCTCGACGGTCACCTCCACGCCGGGCGCTTGGATCTCGGCCGCGGGCAGGGTCACGTCGACTTCGGCGGTTCCCGAGGGCACCGTCACTTGGGGCTCCTTGAGGCTGACGTCCACATCGGCGGCCACGGTGCCCTTGGCCTCTCTGCTGCTGGACCAGCCAAAGGAAGGCATGCCGAACTTGGGCATCTTGAACTTGCCGTCCTTGGTCTTGGCGGCCTCTTTCTCGGGGGCTTTTGCTTCCCCTTCCAGGGTGAGGCCTACCTCGGGCGCCTGCAGCTCGACGCTGGCCTTTGGAAGGGGGACTTCCACGGACGGGAGGCTGATGTCCACCTTGGGGGCTTTGATGTCAGCTTTGGGCATTTTCAGGGAGGGCTTCTCCACCTTCCAGCCGGCCCCAGCGTCGGCTTTGGCCCCAGGGACGTCGGCTTTGAGGCCCAGCGCGGGGCCCTCCCCTGCGGCCGTCACGGTGGCGGAGGGCAGCTCGACCTCGGCGCTGGGCAGGCTCACCTCGCCTTCCAGCCCTTCCGCCTTGGGAGGCGACACTCCGAATTTGGGCTTGTCGAACTTGGGCATCTTCAACTTGCCTTTCAGGCCCGTCACTTCCAGCTGGGCTCCGTCAAGCGAGCCCTCGCCGGAGGGCACTTTGAGGTCTATCTCGGGCGCCTGCAGCTCGAGGGAGCCTTCGACGGAGGGCAGCTGGCCTTCCAAGTTTTCTGCCTCATCCTTGTCTGTTATTTTTTCTTTTGAGATTTCTATTTCAATTTCAGGAATTGGAATCTTCGGAACATCTTCTCTTATAGTCATCTCTGCTTTCACACCTGGTTCTATGGATGACACTTTTCCTTCCATGTGGCTTTCCTTACTTTCCTTTTGGCCTGTCTCATCCTTTGTTGTTACCCAGGTAAAAGTAGGTAATTTAAACTTTGGCAGCCTGAATTTGCTTTCTTTTTCCTCTATATCCTTTTCTCCTGTCTTGATGCCAATATCCTTTTTCAGGCTTTTATCACTTTTGGGCATGCCATCTTCTTCTGTCTCTCTCTTTTTTATAGTATCTACTGATTCTACTGTGCTTTCTGTTATTGGTATTTTCATGTCAGGTTTAACTGTTTTGGCCATTTTGAATGATGGCATTTGTAGTTTCCAAGTAGATACTTCTGATTCTGTTTCAGGCACATGTGGTTTCACATCCAAACCCTTGCCATCTTCTGAACTTCTATCAGCTGTTTTTTCTGGTACTGAATGTGTAACATCACTTCCCAGTTTGGTGTTTTCAGTCTCTGACTCTTTTATTTTGGGCATTGAAATCCCAAATTTTGTTTTCTGAATTGTTTGTATTTGTCTGTCATCTTCTGTTTGTTTTTCTCTTGTTTCCAGTGTGTCAGATGTTGTGTGTAATTCTGCTTTAGCAGTGCCTATTTCTAGACCTTTAACCTGTATGGATCCTTGTGCTGTGTGACCTGTCACATCTATCTTAATTCCACTTTCTCCTTCTTTTTTATCTGCTGTTCCTTTCTGTTTCTTTTTTCGGGACTTTGATGAGGATTGTGGTGATTGTTTAGTTGGGCTCTCTTTCACATCAGATGTTTCTAAACTGGGCTTCAAAATCTGTGTTGTTATAGCTGGTATTTCAGGTACAGTATATTTTGATGTTGATTCCTTATCTTCTTCTTTTTTAATGCTTATTTCAACTTCAGGGAGTTTTTTTGCATGAGATGGAATGCCATTTTTCATATCTTTTAGTTCTTTTGTTAAAGTTTCATGTATCTCCCCTGTTTTAATTTCATAAGCAGGAGATGTGGTATATTCGACAGTTAGGATTTCAGGATTTTCCAAGCTGATATCTTCTTTATGTATTTTTTCTCTTTCAGATAACAGTGTAGTTTTTATTTCTTTTTTTTGCTTGTCCTGTGATTCTGGTTTGGACCTATGCATTTTGAAGCCAATGCTAGGGAACTTCAGTTTCTTTTGGCTTCCCTTTTTTTCTTTGATATGGACTTCTTGTTGAAATTGAGACTCGGTGTCTGTGCTTGTAGGGGAAATATCCTGTATAGCAGGCTCATATGCATCTGATGTACTATGAGATCTTCTGTGCCCCAGTATCTTTTTATTTTTAATTGACTGGAATTTTGGCCATGATAATCTGTCTTTTTTAGGTCTCTTGCTTCTTCCTACCCTTTGGCTTACAATTAATGTTTCCCTGTCTTCTTCTGAAATGGCTTTTCCTGAAATGTGCAGTGTTTCTTCAGGAATGCTCTCACTGAGTTCTTTTTCCTGAAAGAACAAATAGTAGTCAGAAAATAATGTCATAAAATACGTAGAAAAATGTGGTTTTTTAATTGACAATATCTACTTGTCATACAAAAATTCCTGAAAATGGTGTACAAAATTCAGGCAGAAATTACATAAAATAAATGGATTATATGCCTGTAATATGTAGATTTCTGAAGGTTTACGTTCTTCACAAAACATTGCAGTAAATAGAGGTTTCTATATATATCTCTCTCTATATATATCTGTACAAATACATATATAATATTTATATATATGTATATGAAGAGAAAAATAATTTTGAAGGTGATGGAGACCTATAAGCAGATCATGTCTATGGAGGTATCAGTGATTAAACACATTTTAAAGAGAAAATGTAATTGATGAGCTTCTGAGAAAAATATTTACTGATATTTCACATTTTGGAAAATACTATTCAGTACCTTGTCTGATCTCTCAGATCTTATCTGAGCCTGTTCTATCAGTGGAACTTAACAACAAAAAAGTGCTGACTCACTAGAGAAGAATGTTCTTCTATCCCAATGCAAGATTGTGGCTTTATCCAAAATCTATAGTCTTGCCCAGGATATTTATAAAGCTGAAAATATTGTTTAAGATTTTTTTTCTTCTCATGAATATTCATGCTAGTAAGTTTAAACACATGCCTAAGTTTTAAGAAGGCATAAGTGTATATTTTCTGCTTTATTTCCACACAGCACATTACTACAGTGTTATCGACGCTTTGTAAACTAATCAAATAACTACCTGGTTTAATCTTTCCTTTTTGTACTGAGTTGCAGAGTGAATGTGCTGTAGCTCTTCTTTCCCAGCAATTTTTCTTTTGAGGCTGAATTGGACTCTGTATGGCTCGGAATATTGGAGAATCTTGAGTGCATCTTCATATTTGATATTATCAAAAAATATTGTAGCACTTAGAAGCTGATCACCTGCAAGTGGAACCAGACACGATTTTAATTAGTTTGCAGTTTCTTCCAGTTTTTCAAATTCTGTTGAATGCTCATTAAAAAAAAAAAACCCAATTATCACATCCCATTTATTTAAAATATAAAATGATGTTCACATAATAGAATCACAGAATGGTTAAGGTTGGAAAGGACCTCTGGAGATCATGTAGTCCAACTGCCCTGCTCAGGGAAGGGTGAGCTACAGCCGGTTGCTCAGGACTGTGTGCAGTCAGGTTTTGAAGATTTCCAGGATGGTGACTCCACAATCTCTCTGGAAAATCTGTTCCAGTGTCCGACCACCCTCACAGTAACAAAGTCTCTTCTTACATTTTCTAGACTTCGGACTTTTGTTCTTGTTTAAATAATTATTTATTGTCATTTTGCGACATACTCTTTTGTGAAAGAATCAAAGGCAAGTTCTTCATAAATGAGTTGGGTTTTTTCATTTTAGCTGTGTATAGACTACTTCCTATGTATCTTTTTCACTGTTGCAGTGAAAAATAGATTTTTTTTCTTAATGGTATACAAAAAAACCCCCACATTTCATTAATGTTTAAGAAGCTGATCTTTGAAATTATTTATATGGAAAGGTTAAGCTCACACATAAGCTGGTTTGGGATCTACTATTTCTGCGAGATGATAGATCAGGTAGGTATCTATATGCACACACAGCTACATAGATTATTATTTTAAGATATTAAAAAAACTAAAACAAAACAGA
Source organism: Ardeotis arabs (assembly GCA_011801015.1). Lineage (NCBI taxonomy): Eukaryota > Metazoa > Chordata > Aves > Otidiformes > Otididae > Ardeotis > Ardeotis arabs. The sequence goes on along the minus strand of JAAGAY010141490.1, from coordinate 15,393 downwards.
AAATCAGACTGTACCTTCTCTTAGACTAAATATTTTTGAAGCAGGAGATTCCTTAAGTACTTTTTTAATAAATATTCCTTCATTTCCTCCACCCGTCACACTAAAACCACTAGCACCAGCTTCCACTTCTGTTTTCAGGGTCACTTCCATTGTCTCCTAGATATAGAAAAAGATGTGAATTTATAATTTTTATTCATTGTATCAGTGTTCTACATTATTCTACAATTAAAAATTTAGTCTCCTTAGGTACATTTTCAGTAGCTCAAGAAAGATTATCTAAAATACAGAATGTACTTGTTCACGGTGGGTTTGATTCTGTTCTAAAACAGAATTAAGCACATGTGTCAGGGTTATGCTGGATCAGGGCCATAGGAAAAATAGGTTGTAATTGTAAAAGGTGAAACATATGGAATCTTTTAAGGCTGAAAGATTGTCTTTTCTGTGAAGATGTTAAGCACCTGAATTAGAGTCAATGGGCCAGAAAAGTCAGACTAAGAGCTAATGCTGTACTGTACTCAAACCAGAGAAAGCTCAAGAATGCTAAAAAGAATTACTGAAGCACCCCAAATAGGACAAGTAATTGTTCATGCTTGTGCCACAACTAGGCAATTTGTGAAGTTCCTGGTCAAAACAAGTCTAAAGCGATTCTTTGCCCATTTATCTTTTCCTCTGTCCACCCATCCATGCCTGTGTGTTGGAACAGACTTTACTATTACACAAGCCACATGCCTAAAACTACAAAGCGCTTTTAGACCGACCTGTGGATGACTCTGTTTTGATTTGTCTGTAGAATATTTTTTGTTTTCTTCTTGAAGCTGAAAGATAATTTGCAATTACTTAGTGTGCAGAAGTCACGCTGTTGTAAAGTACAACAAAAATCCTACATCAGTTAAAATCCCTGGTTGTGCTGGTTTTGTGTAGCGGGGGCGGGGGTGGGGGGCTACAGTGGCAGCTTCTGTGAGAAGCTGCTAAAAGTTCTCCTTTGTCCGGTGGACCTGGCCAGGCCTAGGGCTGACCCGCTGCTGGCCAAGGCCGAGGCAATTGGTGGCAGTGATAACGTCTCTGTGATAACGTATTGAAGAAGGGGAAAATAAAAAAAAAAGAAAGAGAAGAAGCAGAAGCACAGGCAGAGAGGTGGAGGTGCGAGCCTTGTGGGCCTTGCAGGCCTCACCCTCTGGCCTCCCGCCAGGTGGCCGACTGCGCCCAACTCGGCCTGCCCCAGCTGCAAGAAATGGAGAAGAGAGGAGATGTGAAGAGAACCTGAGAGGCGTCTGCCTGCCTGTTGGGAAGAATTTCTTGTGAGAGGAACAGCGGCAGACGCCAAAGTCAGTGCAGAAGGAGGAGGAGCAGGAATGGAACTCCTGGCCGAGATTCCCCTGCAGCCTGTAGTGCAGCCCTTGGTGGAGCAGGTTGTCCCCCTGCAGCCCATGGAGGCCCACGGAGGAGCAGAGATCCACCTGCAGCCTGGGGAGGACCCCATGCTGGGGCGGGCGGATGCCTGAAGGAGGCTGTGGCCCGTGGAGGGCCCACTGGGGCAGCCGTTCTGGAGGGACTGCACTCCGTGGAAGAGATGACCCACGCCGGAGCAGTTTCACAAAGGACTGCAGCCCGTGGGAGGGACCCCACGCTGGAGCAGGGGAGGAATGTGAGGAGTTCTTCCCCCGAGGAGGAAGCAGCGGCATAAAGCGACAAGTGATGAACTGACCATAACCCCCATTCCCTATTCCCCCCTGTGCCGCTCAGGGCAGGGAATGAGGTGGAGAATGAAGGTAAGCACCAGAAGAGGGGAGGGGGTGGGGTGAAGTTGTTTTTATCTCTTTCATTATCCTGCTTTGGTTTTATTATTAATAAATTGAAATAATTTTCCCCAAGTTGAGTCTGTTTTGCCCGTAATAACTTGACTGATCTCTCCCTGTCCTTACCTCAAACCTCGAGCTTTTTTGTTGTATTATCTCCCCCCTGTTCCCTCGGAGGGTGAGGGGAGTGAGTGAGTGAGACACTGCGTAGCCTTGTCTTGAGGCTAAACTACGACACTGGTTTAGACGAAAGAGCTGAGGTTGACTTTAATGGCAACACAGCAAAATTGGGATCTACAAGTGCAAAGTACAATGTGAATGATTTAACTATATTATATTCAGTAGTAAATTAGATGTTGAGGTCTCCCTACATTGTACCAAAACTTGCATTAAATGAACACCAGAGACTAATTGTATTAAGACATCAGGAGCTTTTCTGTGTGTTATTCATGTAGCACATTTCTCATGCTTTCACCTTTGCAAACATATATCCTTTTCATTTATTTGACTTCAGCATTAATTTCAAACTGTTGCCTACTTATCTTAACATGACTGCACTGATTCAATCTTTAACTTTGAGTAACCAAGAGGTACCATTAATTTTGAAATACTTATTAGTTAGATTCAAGGAAAAGCATTGTGATTTCTTGACACTCTCTGCCCCAGGTCCCTTAAGGAATGGAATCAAATGCATTTTTTTGCCAAGAAACAAGAACATGTCCAACAAGAAGTCCAGTACAATATAAACCCATCAATGAACATAGCCCTGATTTTGGTGGGGGCAGGAAGACAATATGGCTGCAACAACATCCTGTTACATGACATATGGGTCTTGGCTAGTTGTAGGAGCTAAAGCCTCTTGAATCAACTTGGTAAAGCCATGCCTGCATGCAAAATCAGTGTCTTGCCTTTAAATATTCTTCTTCTATGGGATATTCATAAACTGGAGAGGATCCTTGTGGCCTTGGACGAATGTCTTCTACTGCCACTTCATTAACCTGTGGAAAAGAAATGAGTGATGGGAAAGGAACATCCACCATTAAACACTGACCAACTGTTTTAGGAGAGTCTTTCTAGTTAGGAATAGTCTCCTTCTGTGTATAAATCTTTCATTAGTAATGGCAGATGTACAATAACCAATAACTCTTTCCTTAGGTCAAGAACAAATACAATTCTCATTGAAAGATGTTACTCAAGAACACAAGGGACAGACTCCTGAGAGACAAAACCAATGATATGCTGATTTTTCTTTTCTTTGCGTAACATACGCATCTATGGGCTACACAGACTGAAAATACTGACAGATCAATTAGTAATAACTGAAAAAGGCAATAAAAATTCCCTCACCTGCTTTATTTGCACACCTAACCTTCGCTTCAAACTTTATTGCCCTCTATAACCAAGCAAACCAAGGAAGAGTCCCAGCAGGAATTTCTGCTGACAAGCACTTGGCATGCTTCCTTCTGGAGTCAAATGACAGGGAACCTAAACCAGCTAAAGCTTTAAAGAAAAGTTACTGTAGTCAACAGCCATGTAATAGTTTGCTAAGTCTTGATAGAAAACTTATGCTGGTGAATCATGGGAAAGAGCAGATTACTTTATATTGAATCATCATTCGGACTTTTGAGCTGGCAGGAGAATCCCAAGCAGAGATACAATATTTTTAATGGGGATAAGATCCAACTATAAACAAAATATTTAAGATCCGATTTTAATAAGGTAACTGCCAAACCCCCATCCCAAAAAAAAGCCCAGCTCTAAAAAAACTCACAGAATCTTCATCCTCTGCTTCCGCATCAGCATCAGCATCTCCTGGAGGCTCGGCTGGTCTCAGCTGTCGTCCAGAACCTGCAAGCAGCATATAAGTTGTTGGTGTCTGTGGGAGCCATGCAGAACACAGAGCAGTCAGCTTGCAAGCTGAAGCTTGCTGGAGCAGCATGCCCAGGTGACGTGCACCAGCCAGCTGTAGAAAGGCCTGCTTTCATTTAGATTCCTTATCTCTGATCTCATCAGGCTGACCTTTCCAAAGGTACCCAGAAATATTCATATCCAGGCTTTTGTGAAGGAAAAAAATCCCCAGACTGAAGAAAATGTAGAACTAGAATTTGGCCAGATTTTTTTTTTTATTATTATTGCCATGGGGGGCTTGAGGTGTGTATTGGGCAGAACTGGCAAGGTTTTGGCAGCAGTGTGGCTGTGGGGTGGTCTCTGTGGGAGGAGGTCACAGGTCACCCTGTGCCAGACGCAGCTGCTTGCAGCCAGTTCCACCTGCAATGCTGAAACGATCAGAGCTGATTCTAGCACCTCTGTGAAAATGTGCTTAAGAAAGAGTGGTAAACGCTGAGAAAAAGAGACAACACCACTAGAGGAGGAGGAAAAAGACAGAGAAGACCACACTTGAGCAGGAGGAGCGAGGAGAGGTGGCAGAGCAGGAGAAATGCTGGAGCAAAATAGGATCTCAAGCAGGGGCAGAGGAAGAAACGCTGCATGAGCAGGGGCAGAGAGTAGGAGGCTCAACTCTAACGCGTTGGCGACTGGTGGAGGAATCTACCCTGGGGCAACTGAGTATGAGGCAAGAAGTGGAAAAAGAAAAGCAGCCACCATCTGCTGACTCCCATCTCCTTCACCAACCCTCACCTCCCCAGAGGGACTAAGTGTAGCCCACAGTGACATGATTGGAGACTGGAAAAAGGGGAGGAGAGGTGTACAGAAGGAAGCTGAGGTGTTTTTCCCAAGCAGTTTTGGTTTTTTTTTCTAAATATCAGAATCAGTAATTAAAAGTTCATGAATTGGCAACAAATTAAATTGATTGAAATTCCCCATCTCAAAACTTTTCCTTGCTTCTGATAGAAGTCTTAAGACATGAGCCAGAGGGTAAACATCATGAAGCACTGATGACAAAGTCATAAAGACTCTGCTTTCTTGGTTTTTAAAAGTATTGAGGGCAGAAAGAGAGGAGGTGAAGCAGATGGGCTGTTTGAAAGTATGATTTTGTTGAAATGCCTTAAACTGGGCACCGAAGAATGAAAACACCGTGAATATATCATGCTTTTCAGTGATCCGGGCTTAGCCAGTAGAGGACAGTGTGGCTAAATTACACATTCCCAGATGCACAGGCTTTTCTAATACATGCACGAGTCCTTGTCCTGATAGCTATGTCTCTTTCCTGTCTCCGTGCTCCATTTTTTTCAAGCCATCAGGCTGTCTAGCACTCTTACACCCAGTTCTGAAACTGCCATTAGAATACATAGTTTTGGCTCTCCTAATCAGATCCTCTGGCTTAAAAATACGGTCAAACACCAGAGAAGACAACCGCAAGCAGAACTGTGCAACTTATTCATTGTCTACTTTAAATGAAGAATCTTTGGGCTGGAACACAACATTTCTAGATGTTGATATTACATGCTGTGTGTGCAGACAAGCTGGCATGACTTACGCACGTATGCAGTCTAAGTTAGACAAGTCATCAAGCTCTTGTTAAAACAGCTGTGATTTTGCTAGCCTTTCTTCTTAGTTTTCTGCACTCCTTCATTTATTTTTCTTGACTTCATTGAAGATGTACAGGCAGGGTTTTGAAAGAGTTATGCCACATGATCAATGATGGACCACATTGTCAAGATGAATGGTAATAGTGTGCTTCCAGCGGGAATATCCCATTGGGCCAAGTTTACAAACACGATAGAACAGAAGACATCCTCATTAGCCATATTTACATCATCTTAATCAGCCCTCCTGTAGTTTTTTAGCTCCAGAAAACTAGGATCAACTCAGAACACTCAGGGCTGCCAGACCACGCCTCCTTTAGCCTTCACAGGCCTAGTCCTGATGCCTACAATGGACAATTCTAGAAAATGGGCTTAATGAAGACCCTAATTCAGATTAAAGACCTGTACAAATTGGCTTGATTTTTTTTTTTCCCCCAAAACTCTAGCATTTGCAATTTTCAGAAGCTCAAGAAAGTTGGAAAAGGAACATAACTTTGTCAAAAAAATTAGATGTGGATTTATGGACCTGATTTTAGGCATTTCTGCTTGAAAATTCTGGAATCCGTTCATGAAGCTCTTCACCACATGTATTTTAACAAGCATCATATGAGGAGAAGAGATGCAGGACTGAGGCTTGATTGTTTCATTTGCTTAGTGTTTCTAAAGATTCTGGTGCCAACAGTGAATTTTATGGCTGTTACTAAAATTCCAAGAAATAGTAAGAAGTTAGTCTTTAGCATTGCCGTATTTTTCACTTGGGAGAATCCCACCCACAAGCTCTGCAGTCCAGTAGAATGACTTAACAGAACATTGCTTGGATTGCTAGAGAGTTTGCTCTTCACTGCGGCACTTCAAGGCTAAGTATAGCATTGATCCCTGGTGGCTGCCAATAATTTTGCTACTGGAAAAGAAAAAGGAAAGAATTATCTGGGAGAATTCTTGGACTGGTTCACTGCTATTTCTCGTGTTTTATTCCGGTGTAACTTCAGTGACATTTTATTTGCTTAGAACGGAAGCAATGCAAGTATGGAGTGCTCCGTTCTCAGGACTTGAATGATCCTGTATGGTTTGTGCCATTGATTTTTCACCATCCAGTGGGGCATATCCTTTGAGTCTACGGTACTGCAGCTGTCCTGAAGGTTCTAACATAGGTGAAACTTTTAAAACCAGATGTTTTAAACAAAGGATTCTTAGAATGATTGGGTGACCAACACCTTCAAAATCTTCCTGTTGCTAAGACCAGGTTACTCATAAAATCCAAGAGAATTAGATCACTTCCGACAGTGAGACCTGAACACTTATTTCTCATCAGGATGCCATTTTAAAGCAACAAATGATACTGCCAATTCTTGTTCAGTGTGGATGTAGAAACATAGACCTGGCCTGGATGACATCTTATCTGAGCCTGGAGAGAAGTTTCTTATTTTTCACCAGCCGTTGATCAAGCAAAACAGTGGTGCATGAGACACAAGGGTGGCTTCACATGCTTGGCCAAGTATTGGCAGGTGATTGCTCTCCTTGTCCTTGCTAGAGGGGCTGCTGATCAAGGTTTGCCAAAATGTCACCAGAAAAATCCCCTGCTGCTAAGAGGAAAATCTGTCAGCATAAAGGCCTCTTTCACCCACCTCATGATGAGTAGGAAGGGACAGAGTCCTCCTGTGAAAGCCTTCAGTAAACTGTTACCTCTCCTATATGGTGATAGTAGCATTCTTTCCTACAAAATGGAGCAACACATTACTGTCCCTAGGGCTCATATAGAGATGTGGCTGAGATTGCATGGAAGGACGTCAGCTACACAAATGACCTTCCCTCCCAAAGCTTCATGCCGAGGCCTTTCCATCCACCCTGATTTCCCCAAACTCAGCCTACTGTGCCCGTCTACCATAACTAGCCCATGTCATAAAAGACTTCTTGTGCCCTTGATTCCTATCGTAGACTAAGATTTGCTTCAGATTTTTTCCCAGTTCAGAATACTTTAAAAACAAATCTGTAAAAGTGAGGAATTACAGTACATCGATGAATTCCATTTTCAGCAAAGCCTTCTTTCTGTTTATAAAAGACTATGCCAATAAACTATGATTTATATGCATGTCATTTTCATGCCCCAAATAGCAGTGATGCCAACATTTTATAGGTTTTAACTTTTTTTTATAAACCCTGGACAATCAATGCTTTGTTCAAAAAGTTTTCATAAACAAGATGGAATTTACATCAGTGACTACTTCTAATAGCCACTGAACTGACTTCAGAACAAGGGAATTTTTTGAAAGTAGGCAGTAGGAGTTATATAGGCTGGAACATTTCCATATCATATGACTGAAAAGTGTATTTTCTTTTTAAAATGCAATTAAAATAATTATTTTATCTTTAATCTAGCAACCCAGCTGAACTGTTTTGAGTAAAACCACAAAAACGTAAAATCCAGTTATTTTTTTGTGGTATTCACATTTGGTGGGTTACAGTCTCCAAAATCACATTTGAGACATTGAAATTGATTATAATTTCAAGTATGACAGTGTAATTGAATTCAACTCAATTGTGCTTTAATGTATTGTATAAACTGAAGAGAAACTTAGTTTTAATTGGGACACTGGCATATAAAATTACCATAATCTGTATACTTTAAAATCAAATGAAACAGCAAACGAGAATACCAGAGATGATGTTAAAAAAAGAAACAATAATATCCTTTACTGATATTCCTTGTTTCCTTGCTTTTAAGTTATATCCCTTTCTCTGCAATTCTTAGATTTGGGCTTTCTGCTTTTTAAGATTTTATACTGAAGTTATGTTTGCATATAAATGTAGTGAATTTAAGTAATCTGCTCTTATATTTAATCACACAACATTTCCTTAGGAATCAGCTTCTTAGGAATTATCTTTCCTGCTAAAAGTGACTTTGTTTTGTTTTATTTTATTTTATTTTGTTCCAATTTTTGTCAGAGAGAACTAAAACGCTGCTGTTTTCATGTAGATCAGTTAAAAGTGACAAGAGTAGCAATGGTTGCAATGCACATATTTCTTAAAAAGATGCAGTTTAAATACTGGTCATTCCCAAGTAACATCTTTACCAGGAGAAGAGGTTCTTTCTTGATATGTACTGACTAGCATGGATTATCTAACTTCAAAAATAGTTTCTCTTAACAGGCAGAAACCTGATCTGTGGTAAACATCTGTCCACAGGTGAAGACTTGTATGCTTTGCTCACTCATTTATTATTATTTGTTAATATATGAAGGTCACAACCTCTGCCTTTTCTTTACTAGGATTTTGGTGTTTGCCAGTTATGATTCCTTAGGCAGTTACCGTTTCTTAAGACACAAACAGTCCTGTTTGTGCAGTATTGTGGAAATGAATGGCTTTTGGGTCCACAGTCAGTCAGAAGATTTGTGCCTTGAGATGTGGGCAAGGCTGGGACATCTTTAGATCAGGTCTCTTCTGACAGTGCAAAGCACACTGTGGGCACATAACCTGTTTCATATTATTCATAATGAGAAGGAGGAGTGAATAATTGCGAGACAAATGACAACATTGTTGGCACTGTGTTTGACCCAGGAAAGAATTCGTATGTGTAGTCAGGAATTTTCACAGTGCTCCCTCATGTGCTTATGTCTCATTGTAAATACAGGTGTGCATCGCTGCTGTCATGGACAGCTTCAGTTGGCTCCTCTGTCAGACCCCTCTTCCTGCAGCCATCACTCCCTGTACCTGCTGATCTGTCTGTCCCTGTGCCCTCAGGCACCCTGTCATGGGCCTGGTACTTCTCATGTATGCATGGCTAGTCACTACTAATGCACTGCTCCACAATTCCTCCTATGTTAAAAATTAAACCCCTTTCTTAGAATGCCTGATTTTTTTTCCCACAGCTTGTTCTCCCTCTCTTGCAGGTATCGCAATTACTGGGATTCCTTTTCTTCCCTCAGAGCTCTCACAGCTGCCCGAGCAGTGCTGGTGCAAAGCCCTGCAGCCCCTTCTGATTCACTTCTTATATTTGAAATAGGGAATATTTAGAATAGTTAGAATATTTTAAATTGTGGGTCTTAGTTCAGGAAAGCACTTGATAAGAGGAACACTATGCACATGCTTGGCATTCACCTTGGCCTCTTAAGAGCGCTTTTCCAGATAGATACGTTCACCTGACTTTAGTTTACTAAGAGAAATTTTTCACTTCAAGGTTATGGGCAAAAAGACAGGAATTCAAACATTTTACTTTTTCTTTGGCAACATCAGTGCTTCATTTTCCCTGTCTGCTTCTTTTTTGTACCCATCTCAATCCACTGTCTATTATTTTGATGAGTTATTAATTTAATGCACCTTGCAGTGGGTTCTTTGAGTTTCCCAGGATATCCCAGAAGACTAGAGACTGATGAATAAATGTAGATCAATCAGCTAATTAAAATGTCACGTCAGCTAGGCAGTGTCATCAAGCAAATAAGCTATTCCATTCTTGGTTTGTTTTCCTTAAAGCTCCCATGACTGAAACGTGGCCTAAATCAGATTTTTTTTTTAAAGCCCTTACAGACAAAGTTACAATGACAGCAAAAGGATCACTCTTCCTTCTCAGCTACCATTTTCTGGATATGAGCATGAATTTTTGGCACGTAAAAGAACTATTTTCACCACTTTCCAAAATCAGCTATGCTAAAGATCTCTGAAGCCACAAGCAGATCATTGTGTTCTGCATCAGTTGGCTTGACGAGCCAGGATTTGCTAATCCCTGAGCTAAAAATGTTGTGCAAATGATATGTACAAGCACAAAATTAGTTACTTAGCATCAGCAGTGGCCTGAAATGTTTCACTATTTATCTTTGTTTCCTTTTGAGTTTTTTTCTTCAGCTTGAGGTACAAATGGACGTGGTGACCTAATGCTACATTAAGAAGGACTAAAAGGCTAGCAATACCATAATACTTCAAGGACTGTTGTTAAAAACAAACAAACCATGGCAGATTTCTTGTCCAGAACTGCTGTCCGTAGGCTACAAAGCAAAGAGCACCAGCTCTAACACCATACCTTGGGTTCTGCTGTGTATTTTCCTAAGTATACATGCCACGCTTACTGTAAAGACCATGAACAAGAACTGGGAACACGTGAGTGTAGCAGGGCTGCTCAGTGTGAGGGGCTCGGCTGTAGCAGTTTAGAGCAATCATCCTCACCACCCAAATTGTCCCAGGCAGTTTGGTGGAGGAGTCACATCCTTCCAAGCAAGCTGGCCGTGAGGGAAACATCCTGTGAGCATCAGTTGGCAAATATAAGAATCTGAAAGTGACTGCAAATAAATTATTTTATGCATGCACTGTGTTCCTTGAGGAAGCTGCCATGAAGTTTAGAGCACAGCCCACGGCATAGACTCTTGCACAGTCTATGTAGGCTTGACCATCATCTCCAGCAGACCCATGGCATTCCCAGTAAGCAGCTCTAACTATGCTGGGGAAAACCCTCAGCAAAAAATCAAGAGGTTCGTCTTCTACAGAGATTTCCTAGCACATTCCAGAGACCTGGATTCATTCCATTGTCCTGCAAGATCCCACAGACTGAGTTACAACAACTGCTGGGCAGGGCTGTGGAGCACGGCAGGACTGCAGCGGGAATGCAGCGGCTGTCACTCTATCCGGGCAGGACACATGGCAATGGGGAGATGCGGGCACAATGTCACGGAGGAGGCTGCCTCTCCCAGCCCTCCATCACAAGAATGTAATGTTACTTCACTTGAACCACTGCCAGTGAGGCAGCGGGGACACCCAGGAGCTCCACCTAAACGAACCAGTTTGTCAGCTCTGAGATGAACGATTGCCACAGTGGAAAAAGCAGCCGTTCTGCCTCAGAAAAAGCGATAAAGTGAGGAACAGCACCTCCCCTTTAGTGTTTCCCCTCTGCGCTGTGCTGGGAGTGGGACCCTCCCCACCCAGCCCTGAAATTCTGGTCTCCCTAGCTATTTCTGTGGGATGAAGACAAAGGACTAGTCTGTGGAATGAAGATAAAGATTTTGCTGCTAAAGGGCTTTAACAGGCCTTATTATCTGCAGGATGCTATCAGAACCAGCTAGCCCTGTGATTGAGCTGTACTCCTTCCTTTGTTTTGCTTTGGGTTTGGCAATGCACCCCTGGCTGCACTCTGTCACGGAGCTGCATACTTGTGCTGTGATGAATGTAGCTCAGACGTCGGAGCCGAAAGCAGGGGCTTGTAGCACAGCAGAGCTAGAGGAGCAGCTACTCCCAAATAACCAACGTGTGAATAGTTTCCTTCCATTCAAGGCATGAACAAGATGTTTTGATTCAATGCCTTGGTATGTTAAGCTGCCCTTGTTGGCAGTTAGAGTACTTCATTAAAAGCCTTCAAATCATCTCATCTCAAAACCTTCCGAAAACAGAAAATTATGTATGTTACAATCATCAGTCTCCTCACTCAGCCGGAGACTTGTTCGTGAAGATAGCTCCTGCTTTTATCAAAAGGAATGGTACTCTGCTCTGCAAAGTACATCCAAGTACATGTCTAGGGAATTAAGGTTTCTTACAGATCATACTGAGCTCTGCAGGATTTTATAGAGCATTTTCTACAGGTTGACTAGTATCAGGGAAGATGTGGAAGAGCACTGGCAACTAAGAACAGATATAAACACTACCATAAAAAGAAAAACTACCAGCCCCCAGATGAAAAGGAGAGTGAATGGCTTTCCCATGAGTGTGTGTTTATTGATAAGCTCTGCCCGCAGATTTAAAACTATTAAAAGCATGCCTGCTCACGCTTCACAAGAGGAGCAAAACCTTTAATGAGACCGATCAGAAAGAAGCTCTTTATTTTCACAGTGGTCCATCTTTCCTCTGATGGTAAAGATAAACTTAATAGAATCCGTAGGACATTTCAGAGCATGAGAATAAATCACTCTGGTGAGGCTCTGCACAGACTTTGTCAGCTTGAGTTATATTTAAACATGAAAAACACAAGTAACTTTTTTTTTTGTTTTAATTGTCATATTGAAATTTCCCAGATCCTGGGTTAATGAGTTTCATCCAGATATCACCATTTTTTGGTTACTTGGCTATACAGGAAATGTAATTTGGCCAGATCCATGTAACTTCTCCAGTACAAGAATAAAATATTTACAAAAATATGTTTCATAGGAGTAACACAATGTTTGAAAACAAGCTCTCAACCAAATTTTCTTGTGAGAACATGGTTAGAATGATGTCCAAAGGAGACAGCAAAAGCAGGTGGCAGTGGTTGATACCTGAATTTGTCTCTCCTGGTCCATCTCTCCTCTTTCTAGCTGAAATACAGCTGCAAGTGGCAGGGTGAAAAAGGCAGCTGCAGAAATGGTCATAGCACCCACCAGATGACCAGAAGCTCAGTGCTGTTTACCCCTACCCAATGGTTCTGTCTCAGAAGTACAAGTTCTGCATCGTCTCTGTAGTTGTAGCCTAACAACTGCCTGGAAGGTTGGTGCAATGTCCTGCCCTGTGTCTGTGTGTTTGCTTGTCTTAGGCAGGAATTTTCCTCTCTCTCAGGTTTTACGTGACAGAATGAGTTTCCAACATGTGTTTTACTTCCTGCATGAATTCCCACGGTGTTCTGGTGTGTAATTATTGGTGTGACACTAGGACCCTCTCTGATAATTACCAATTATGATCTTTTTCCTATTTTCTATTCTCACAAAGTCATTAAGAGCAGGGACTTGCTTTTTAGTAATTGTTGTTATATGTGTCCTAGGTCCTGGACTGAACAAAAATTGCTTACCGCTCTTTCGAACAGGGCAAAAGCGAGTTAGAGATTCAGAGCCAAATAAAGCAACTAAGACTGGTCTAATCCACTGTGATCCTTAACAGCTTTATCTCCTGGGACTCTCAACGATTTTCTCTCTTAGGATATACTGCTTTTACTTGCAATTGAGTCTCTACCAGTGTTGTAAATAGTTGCACAGATATCCAGCTAAAATCTCCTGGGGTGTCACTGTCCATCTGGATGGTCTGGATTTTAAGAAGGTCTTCAGGGGCACGTTGCAGGTGAAGTGCTCTCACTTGCTTACCAGCTTCAGAAGCCCTAGTAGGAACTACTTTGCAGTTATTTGGTTATCCAATATATTGATTAGGCATGTTGCAGCTTTTTTCACTCCAAAGAAAGGCCTTCCTCTATATAACAAACTAGTCTTTGAAAGCAAACGCAAAGCTGCCCTCGTCTTAGAGTGAGGGGCAGTTGATTCCTACTGTTCTCCCTGTTAGGTAGCTGTGAGCTCAGCTCTTACTGTCACTTGCCTAGAAGCGGAGGCAGGTGGGTGCCAATTGCAGATAAGGCCCACAAAGCTCACAAAAATTAACTTTCCTGCATTCCTTCTCCTCACTGATTCACCCCCCCAAGAATCCAGGCTTCTCCCAGAGCAGATTGCCTGTTCCACTGCCAAAGCACAGCCCCGCTCAGATTTAGAAATGAATCAAATGAATACATTTACTAAAAATGATTGTTCTCCCTGTGTAGCCTTGATTGGCAGCCCTGGAGATGGAATTTCTCTGACCACAGAGCCAATATCGCTTGAAAAGCAGTGGCTGTAGCCCCAAGCTGCCTCTTAACAGCCCTGAGAGAGTACTGACTGGAGAGGTAGCAAGGGAAGCTGAGTACATGCCCCTTCTCTGACCCATTAAAAGAGGATGCTAACTCTTGGTGCTTTTGGTAGAGAGCACATTTGTACCCTAAAAACAGGCTGTAAGATAAGAATCAGAACAGAGGATCTACTAACATTATGTAAAAAAGCCCAAAGCGGGCTTTATATAAATGGCGCTTAACACTCCAAATTAGAAACAGATCTTTCAGCCAAAACTGCTCTTCAAAACCACTGCTTTAAAAACATTCTTATCAGAATCAATGCATAGTAAAAAAGAAAAATTGTATTTTTATATAACTATAAACATATATATACACATACATATATATAAATCTTTTTTCACATTAAAGTTCCTTATGGTCTAGGAAGATTTTTCATTTCTCTTTACTCCACTGATAAAATTTAGTGCAGCATTAAGTGCCCAGATGTAGCGACATTAATGGAGTGATGTTACTTTGCGTGTCTCTCTGGTATGCTGGGCATAGCCCCTCTCAAAACAGGAATGCAGCAAAAACTTTGTAGCTTTTCCACAACCTTTTATGGGGGCTTTTATATAAATATCTGCCCTTGGAAACAGGTTTTCAGTTTGAGAGAAAGTTCCCTGGGCAACTTGTTTGGGTGTAAATCACTATAGAAGAAAATATCATTTAAGCTTTTAAATTCCTTAATGGATATGTAATACAAGAGACATGGGATAAAGGTGACAGAAAATTATTATGGGAAAATATTTTACATCAAAGATAAAGTTAGCGGTTCCCTCACTCTGTTAAGATAAAAATCTTTTCTGTCAATAAACAGTGATGGTAGCAAAATAGTATTTGGCACAGTTCACTTTCTCTTGTTTTTATGTGGAGTAGGAGAGTCCCTTTAAAATTAAAGAGAATTTCTGGATATATACTGTGGGTTTACAAATGCATAAAAGCTCATTTACAGATAAATTAATCCATTGAGTCAAATAAATAAATTCTAGTGTAGTTCTGTTCACATCACTGTAATTCAAATCTCAATAAACGAACTATAAACTGGATCAAAAAGATCAAATTTGAAAAAAAGGTCAGATTTCAAAAGAATTCAACACCTACCAAATTATTTTCAAAAATGTTCTCTTCTTATTTCAGTTGATTGCTATTCATCTGGTTTTTTTTAAATCTTTCCTCAGCATATGTATATCTTGCCCCAGCATTTTCTAAACTTTTCATTTGATAACAGTCTTTTGCAAATTCAATTTGTGAACTTAATCTTTATTGTTTGAAATTAGAAATAATCAGATATGTGAGACTAAAAAATATTGGAATTTTAAGTACCTGTATAGGTACTTAAGGTATAGAAGGAAAAACTGAAGATGACAAACTTTCTTTGCATTATATTTTTGCAAAAAATTGATTTAAATCTTTGCGTGTGGTTTTTAAGTGTGGTTTTTAAATGATTCAGTGCTCATTTTCCCTCTCTGTGCTATCTAGCCAGTACTGAGGCACCCAAAAATAACAAACCAGCATGCTTGCCTAATAGATTAGAGGAAAA
>JAAGAY010141489.1:0-22891 GCA_011801015.1 Ardeotis arabs | reverse complement strand
CGTGCCATCCTGGTGGACCTGGAGCCCGGCACGATGGACTCTGTGCGCTCTGGCCCCTTTGGACAGATCTTCCGGCCCGACAACTTTGTCTTTGGTGAGTGGCTGTGGGATGGAGGAAGCCCAGAGTGGGAGCTCTGCACACAGGAAAGGCTCAGAGCGAGCACGCGAGTGACCCAGGGGGACCAAATCCCAACAGCGCAGTGGGGATGGAAGTGAGGGGGGGAACACCTTGGGGCAGGAGAATTGGGAGCATCTCTGTTCCTCCCCGGGGTGCTAACGTGGCACCTTGCTTCTGCTTTGTCGTCTAGGTCAGAGTGGGGCTGGCAACAACTGGGCCAAGGGGCACTACACGGAAGGCGCTGAGCTGGTGGACTCTGTCCTGGATGTGGTGAGGAAGGAGTCGGAGAGCTGCGACTGCCTCCAGGGCTTCCAGCTGACCCACTCGCTGGGCGGTGGTACAGGCTCTGGGATGGGCACCCTCCTCATCAGCAAGATCCGGGAAGAGTACCCCGACCGCATCATGAACACCTTCAGCGTCATGCCCTCCCCCAAGGTGTCAGACACAGTGGTGGAGCCCTACAATGCCACCCTCTCTGTGCACCAGCTGGTGGAGAACACGGATGAGACCTACTGCATCGACAACGAGGCCCTCTATGACATTTGCTTCCGCACCCTGAAGCTGACCACCCCCACGTACGGGGACCTCAACCACCTGGTGTCGGCCACCATGAGCGGCGTGACCACCTGCCTTCGCTTCCCCGGCCAGCTGAATGCCGACCTGCGCAAGCTGGCGGTCAACATGGTGCCTTTCCCCCGCCTGCACTTCTTCATGCCGGGCTTCGCCCCTCTCACCAGCCGCGGCAGCCAGCAGTACCGAGCCCTGACAGTGCCCGAGCTGACGCAGCAGATGTTCGACTCCAAGAACATGATGGCCGCCTGCGACCCCCGCCACGGCCGCTACCTGACAGTGGCCGCCATCTTCCGGGGCCGCATGTCCATGAAGGAGGTGGACGAGCAGATGCTCAACGTGCAGAACAAGAACAGCAGCTACTTTGTGGAGTGGATCCCCAACAATGTGAAGACGGCCGTCTGCGACATCCCCCCGCGTGGCCTCAAGATGTCCGCCACCTTCATTGGCAACAGCACAGCTATTCAGGAGCTCTTCAAGAGGATCTCGGAGCAGTTCACAGCTATGTTCCGGCGCAAGGCTTTCTTGCACTGGTACACCGGTGAGGGCATGGATGAAATGGAGTTCACGGAGGCCGAGAGCAACATGAACGACCTGGTCTCTGAATACCAGCAATACCAGGATGCCACTGCTGATGAGCAGGGGGAGTTTGAAGAGGAAGGAGAGGAGGATGAGGCTTAAATCCTCTGGTATCAAAGGAACTTCTGTAAAGCAGGCATGTGTACTGAATGACTTCTGATAGTGGTGGTGAAGCATGTTCTCTAGAAACTGTGTACCCAATTATCCTATCAGCACTTGTAACTTTGACAGATTTCTCAATGTAACAGTTCTGAATCCCGGTTATTACAATGTTTTTGTCTTTTAATGTTAAGAGCACATAAAGGCATGTATTCTAGATCATGTGTTCTGTCTTTCTTAACACCTCTGGATACAGAACAGCTACTCAGCCCTTGTGGCAAGAAGTGAGTTTAAAGACATATTAGAAATCTTGCATCACAATTGTGTGCTCTGATCCACCGAGGCTTACATATTCTCAAAATGTATGCTTCTCATGCAAATATCTTTCCTGTTTTTTCTTACAGGACTCAAACCTACCTGTAACTTGAATGAACAATGGAAAGCTAACTAAAATTCCTAAACAAGGCAAGGACAAAAACCTCTAACTTGTTTAAGTCAATGTAGGAAATCTTCCACTTGTCTGTTGAAGTCCTCTGCAAAACGTAGGTGAAGATTATGCTTTGCTTCTGGCATCAGAAGCAACCTTAAAAGAAGAAAAAAAAAAATCAAACACTGAATATACATTATATTCTGTGAGTATAGGTAATTAAAATATTTGTTGCCTTTTCCTTGCTTGTGGTCACCCACGTATAGAACTGAAGTAACACTTATTTTAAGTACTATCCCTATATACCTCGTTCAGAATGTGAACCACAGCAACAGTTGAACAACAAGCATATTACTTGCCTCACTTTGAGGAGGATAAACTAAGCTTAAAACAAATTTGTGTCCTACACTCAGTTTCTAGGAACCTTTCTGGTGGTCTGCAAAGAAGAAAACATTCCAAAACTTCAGTGAGCAGGATGCATCTTCAAAAGGTATGTGAAGTACCTGTGCTCTTTTGCCTCTTTCAGAGAACAGGGGTTGTGCTGGGCAGCGAACACATTGAAGAGATCTCTACAGAAATGTAGATTTCTTGTCACCACCCAAACTTAATTAGCATTTGAATTTTGTCTAATCTTTCTGCAAAAAGACAATCCAAAACTAACACCATTCATTCATCCATTAAAATAGAAAGGGAAGTCAGGAATCCTTAAGCTATAACAAAAGTTTAGAAGTAGTATCTCAAGGAAGTGACACTTCTGTAGCACTGATAAGAGTCTGACAAGCCTAAAATACCACTTGCCACTGCCTTTTATCTGAGAAAAACTTCATACATCAGGTACATACTTCTAATGCTTTTCTTTATATAGTCGTGGGAAATTATTTAAATAATTTTATCCTGCTGCATATTAAGCAGTTTCAACAGAGCTAAAGCAATCTTGACTGATACTTTGCTATGCTGCCTTCTTGCTATCTAAGCCCTGCTACAGCAAGGGCCATCTTCTTTCAGTGATGACAAGTACTGCTTTTTCTTGGAAAAGAGCAGTAGCATGTGCTCTTCTAGCACTTCTGTCTTAATTTCATTGTCTGTTCCTTCAAGGATCAAGCAGCACACAGATGCACAAAACAGTAGCACTGTGTATGCTCTTAGCTACTGCTGTTAAGCCACTGTAATGCTACCTAACTCTAGCCATGCTGTGCAAATACAGAATGCTAGCACACTCTTACCAGGAGAGAAACAAGCAATGTATCTGCACTACAATTAGCAAAAGCTTTTTCTACTTTACTACTAGATAAAAATAAAGGCAAAGAAAGCTGATGGTACTTTCAGCATGTGTTACTGAAAATATGCTAAATTTAAGGTTTTCCTTCTGGTTCACAATAGAACATGTCCTCTCCAGTGCAACAAGGGAAGAAGGGGACCATATACTAAATATTAATTTCTGAGAACACTATTAGTCTGATTTATTTTCTGACAAATACATATACAGGGAGCACTTCAGCATGAAGACATGCAAAGAACCGCTTTACATTTTACTGGATAGTAACTTCTAACACTGTTTCTTCCCTGGTTTGTCTTCCAAAGAGAAACTATCAGATCTTTATCTAGTTTTTGTGATGACTTGCCTTAGTCAGCATCTGGATCGTTTCAGAGATCAGTGAAACCTAACAGGAATGATAGGTGTTCTCAGCAGGGCGTGTGGGAGTAACTAACTAGCAAACATGGAATAAAACACTTGCATGTGATTGTTAGGAAGATTGTGTGTTCTAATCTTTCCTGTGTCATAATGCCTTTCTATGAACAGTGGGGCTGAGTTTGAGATAAATATGTCACTCAATTTTTCACAAAGACTACACTGATGAAAGAGTTCCCTACACTCTGCATTCATAAAAATGGGCTTTGTTCTAATTCTTTTATTCGGTGTTAATTATCACAGTCTTATTAAGTAGTAACAGAACTCTTGAATTTGTGTGCAAATCTATGAAGAAAATTCAGCTGGTGAAATCTCAGCTTTTTACAGGAAGCATTTCTAGGGTTTTCAAATGAAGCAGATGGTGCCCTGAGATTTTTCTTGTTTATAAAGTGATATCTCTGAGCATAGTTGTACATTTTTTTTTTTCTCATTCCTCTTTTCTTAAAAACACTGAAAATTCACAGGACAGTTGGAAAAACAAAATTTTTGAGAAGGTTGTTCACATTAACAAGGCAGAGCAAACACTGGTATCTGGAGCTTCTCTCTAAGAACTAGGAATCTCCATTTATAGCATATAAATTCACTGCTCTGCTGAATAGGACAAGTTAGGTATCTCACAGCAAAAGGAATGCAATGGCCATAACAGAAGAAATTTGCTTGTTTCAAGGAGTTAGGAAGTGGTTCTGTCTGTAAAGTAGAAAGAGGAGAGGACTTTAGGAAGGAGCTTATGGAAATACTCTACTTTTAATACTGCAAGGAAGGTCCAGCTACACTGTTTACACTGTAACTTGCTAGGGCAGTTTGGAGTAGCTCTGTCTGTGGCAGAGACAACTTATTCAAATACTTTAACTTTTTTTTTTTTTTTTCTTACACTGTGGCTTTGAACTACTGAATTTCTTCAACAACAGTTTATAAATACTCCATCATATAACTTACCGAGAGCCTTTGATCTGCTTATGAATGTATTCTGCGTGAGCTTGTGGGACCAAAGGGTCTTTCTCACCATGAATTATAAATGTGGGACATTTAATATCTGGCAGCAACTGTTGGCAGATATTACCTAGGGAGAAAATAAATGAAGGTCACACTTCATTTTAAAATAGTATGAAAGAGTGAAACTGCTTCTGTAAAGGACTGAGCTCCGCTGGGTTCTAGCTACTGCCTCTCCTTGTGGATAGCGTGCAACTAATCTACGGTCTTTAGTGTAATCCAGACTTTAATTAACATTTCTTTCTCCAAAATGTTACTTCACTGAAATTTGCTTCATTAATGGATACTAGCACAAACGGCCACAGCAAATGAAGTGCTTCTGTCCCACATTTCCCCTGGGCTCTCTCTGACTTCAAAGCAAACACGCACATCTCTTTCCTGGCTTTGCTCTTTTCAGCCTTAGACTTACGCCCTTCATGTTTATGCTACGTTTTGTTACACTGGTTGTCAGGTTACCAGATTTGCTACTTTTTTCAAGTTAACTTCAGTTGTACTCATACCTCTTCCACCTTCCCGACCTTTTGCTGTCTGCAATGTGTAACCATTTAATACAAACTGTACTGAACTATTCAAAGGTTATTCTCCCTGCCCCTTCATCTTACAGAATCATCGAATCATAGAATGGTTAGAGTTGGAAGGGACCTTCAAAGGTCATCTAGTCCAACCCCCCTGCAAGGAGCAGGGACATCCCCAACTAGATCAGGTTGCTCAGAGCCTCATCCAGCCTGGCCTTGAACGTTTCCAGGGATGGGGCCTCCACCACCCCTCTGGGCAACCTGTTCCAGTGATCTACAACTCCTCAAGAATAATTGTATGCTTAGTAGTCTTTAATCTCATTAGAAGTAATTTTAATGCTTTTCCTTAAAGACTCATCTATTTTTCCCCCTTTCTTTTTTCCTCATCCCTTAGTAACCCAGTTTACAAATTCTTTCCCTAACTTCCCATGCTCTCACATGAGATTCTGTGGGCAAAACATACTTGATGAGTTTTATATTCTATTTATCTTTGAGCTAACTTTGTCCTTTTTGTAGTTGTCTCCTCACAGCTACCAACAGCTGTACAGTTAATGCTCATACCTTAGCTCTAAAGTCATATACAGTTTCACAGAATTTTTCAAATTGCTTGGTTATTTATATAGTCTTAGTCTGCATTTCTACCAATTAAATATTTTCATTTAGAACATTTCACCCGCAGTCCTCAAACACTTGCAGAAACGTTGACTCTTTTTCAGAACAAGTAACAAGTAGGTTATTTACCTAAGGACATAGTTGGCAACCAAACTATTATTTCCTAGTTTCTAGGTCCTAAAACTGTTTTTTACTACAACCACCAGATTATATTTACTCCAATAACACAGAACAGCAAGAAGAACCTTGAGTCTTGCAGCTTATTCGGTTTCACTAAGCATTGGCACCTTCTAAAAATTCATTTCTTACAGCTTTTCACACTAAAAGCTGTCCTATTTAGGGTAGATAATCTTATTTCTTAAAAAGAGCTTGAGTTGGTTTTGACTAATAGAGGTTTTACTGTCTTCCTGTTCTCTCTGATGGGTTTTATTAACCCATTTTCTTGTATTAGCCATTCATAACCTTTTGTGCAGTGTGTTTAATTCAATGGAGGTCTGCTTGTGTTTGAAGTTACTCTTCCTGAGCTATTCCTGGAAAATTGCAGTCTGATGGCTGCTCATCTTTTTTAGCAAATGTTAGGCTTATCCCAATATCTGATCCAGTTACTGCATCTAGGTAATTCAGCTCCTTGTTGCACGTCTCCAGGTGGCTTCTTTTTCACAGTCACTCCATCTCAGTGTCTGAGGGGCGTGCTTGGGAAAAAAGGATGCCACAGCCAGAGTTTCACCAACCTGGGCTTTGGACTTAAGAACAAATCAGTTTTAAGGAGATGTGTTCTAAAAAGGGTAAAATAAAATCAGATCATAATTTGCTACATCTCTCTACTGGGAGAAATTCTCATACTGTGTTGCTGATCCTATGCAAAAAGTACAAAATAAAAGAACGTTTTCCTTGTAGTACCTGCTGCCTGTTAATGTAGATCATTTTTCATCGAGAGCTACAGGAAAATGTATATGAGAACTACAGATTCCTTGTTTTGTGAAGTATGTAATTCTGCTTTAGGCAAAGTAAAGTGATTTCCTTCTGAATTAAAACAGAACTGCAGGTTATTATTAATTGTATCCTTGGTTGCAAAAGTCTATGTAGAGTACTTGCACAAATCTTCAGAGATAAACATTTAATAATTATTATATTGTCTAATTTAACTATTCTTTTTGGATTTTAAACACCTAAGTTGTGTCAATAGTATAGTCCCTGCTGTTCAGTCTGCACAAAAGCAATGATTTAGTTTTGTGGCGGAACAAGAGGAGGGACTCACCAGCTAATGCTTCCCATAAATGTGTTTTCCTCCTGTATCTTGCTGGTTCTGTGAACCATCTATAAAGTAACTGTTTTATTCATGAGTGTGAGTCAGACAGCTTTTAATGCCATATGCAGAGTGCTTCCTTTACTGGCTGCTAGGAGTACTGTTAGATTTTTTCATTCAGAACTGTCTGCTACTGTAATTGCTTCAGTTTAACAATGTAAAAGCCTTACCATCTGATTTTTCAGCAAAGCGAGATATTCCATCTACCCAAGCCTCACAGGTTTTTGCAAAGTACTTATGCCCATACATCTCTTCCAGTGGTTTCTTGACCTTTTCACTCCATTTTGAAACATCTCGGATGCCTACATAAAATAACATTGAAATACGTTAAGTCCTTTCCAGCAACGAGATATAACCCAGTACTGTCAACACCTAATATGAGTAAGTTTTCAAACCAAACTGCAGATAAGTATTTCAAACTTGAAACTGCACTGAATGGTTTTAGATAATTCATAGCATGGAAAGGATATAAAAAAGGTAGTTTTATGATCTCTGCTGGGGTCAGAGTTGCAGAAGCCCATCTTGTTATTATGGTCACACGGAACAAGAAGGAAAAAAAACAAAAATCAAAGGATCCAGTCCTAAAATTCTGATGTTTGTTTCCGGAGGACTTGCAGAACAGGAGCTGAAGGGAGTACCTTGCATATAAAAAGGGGATTGTTTTATAACAGTGTGCCAGAGCTGGCAATTATTTTTTATATCCTTCAGCCTTTTGCTTTGGCTCATGGACGGAAGTTCTTCCATGGCTCCTACCAGTACTCAGAGGAAGGAAGCTCTGACTAAGGCATTCCAGCAGGCTGACATCATGGTACATTTGCCATAGTCTTACAGAAAATCAAGCAACTCTACTTAGTAGAGCCTTGTGACTCATGGCAGGCTGGCTAAAGCTGTACAAATAATCTGACATGCTATTATTTATTTATCAGATTTACCTATTTTTTTTCCTCTAAAATTTTCAGTACTGCTCACTAACCAGATATCCAGAAGGGTGACTTTCACTAAACTATATTTCAGCTGTACAGCTTTGTATAAATAAAGCCCAAAACAATGTTAGAGTAGCAGAGAACCAGAAAGAGACCTGGAAAGTAATGAATCATCAAGCAGTGATATATGCCACTAGGAAAGCTTTTAATTGGTTTCAGATGGGAATTAAGGGAAGAAAGGAGTGAGGTGTTAATTAACAAACAGAACCTGTCCAGCCAAATGAGCAAGGTAGCAGTGACTGAAAGTGCTTTATAACAGCATCTGGTTGGAAATGAGTTTGCTCACCCTAGGCTAGCTATTAGTAAATAGCTGTTTCCCTTATAGAATCTACTGTTTTATCCTTATGGCTGGCCTTAATTTAAGAAGACAGGGGGGAAAAAGCCAATGGTGAAAGGATATAGGTATCAAATAAACACCGTTCTCTCCTACCAAACCCGCCACTGCAGCTGAGATGCACTGATGGGCCAGTTGTAGAAAGCTTGCACTGCTACTCTCTGAGCTTTATCACCCAAAGAGAGATGTTGAAAGCACCAGTCCACAGAGAGGCCAAAAGTCAACATTGCTTTGGGTGCTCCGTGTAGAGTAAGGCTTCTTTTGTTTATTTTTTTTTCCCACATTTTAGCCTGTTGGCTGATACTAACTGAGGTGCATTTCATAATTATATAATAAAACCTTCATAAATACAAAAGCATGTCAAGAAATAAAGCAGCACTTTTACAGAGCTAAAAAGCATTTTGCTTACTGAACTAAAAAATATACTACTACTACCAATGAAAGTGCTGTACTATAAAGAGAGGTAAGTACACATGTGCAATACATACACTTGTAACTTAACTGAAGCCAGACAGTCAGATTTCACAGCTGGTATAAATGAAACTCCAGTCACTAAAATGAAACTATACTGGGTCACACTTGTTGAGAGCCTGCATGGTTAACTCTCTTAATTTCCAATTTCAAAAGGAAATACTGTCCATTTCTGAGTTCACTAGCAGTTTTTGCTATTTTCCTTTGGAGTGACAAATGATCAGATTCTATTTCATATGAGTGGAATAAGGATCAGAAATCTCATGTTTCTTTCCTTTGCAAAGGTTTTGTAACCACAATAATTAGCTTTAAAGGAATGCAAACAAGAAAGGCATCTTGGGACACTCACTTGAACGATTCCTTTGCTTCCTGAACAAAAATGGTAAGTTATGAGCTTGTTTTCTTACTGTTTATGTATTATATAGGCCCTAGAGGCAAAAGCTGTTATGTGCTAGCCCAGTGATTTTCTGTGGACCTTGTTTAAAGGTTGTGCAAGATGTGAGAAAAGAAATCAAGCCTGGAGTTAATAGTAGTACTTGGAATTTATTTTTAGGACTTTGTTACAACAACAAAAATTTGACTTTATGAAACCTACCGATAAGCTATTATAAATTAGGTTTTTCAGCAGTGTAAGTTGGTAAGGACTTGTTAAAAATTCTGTTATATTACTGCTAGAGTAATTGTTAAGGAGTTTCTCATTATGACTTCAATCTATCCTTACACTTAACAACATGGTGAATTTTGTGTCCTGTTCCTTCAGGTTTGTTGTGTCCTCAACTCTATTTCCACTTAGCTGTTACATGACTAAGATTCTTAGGTCAAGAAGAAATGAAAATAATTATTTCAGGATACGATATACAGTTTGTACATACCATTATAAATTCTCACATCCTCTTGAGTAACGCTGGCATTTGCTCCCCAGACAACCAATTTGTGGATAAGAGCTGGATACTTTGCAGCTGCAATGAGTGCCGTAATTCCACCATCACTCCACCCCAGCAAAGAGAACTTCTTAAATTTTAGTGCCTTGATTTGTACAAAAAAAAAGTTATATGCAAATCATCAGCTGGTTTTAAAAGCAAATATGAAATATTTATTAAAAACTAACTATACAGATTTAGACACAACACTACATACTTGAGCTATAGTTAGCTTTCATAATGAGAAAATATAATTTTCCTGATATACATAAAAATACTTAAGAAAGGTCAAATATTTAGAAAACAATAAATTATACCTGCCTTTCCAATTTTCTACAACTATTTAATGAAACAGGCAGTAGCCATATTAGATTCTTGCTGCATTTAAAAAAGCTCTCTTGAAATTAAG
The DNA here is from genome assembly GCA_011801015.1 of Ardeotis arabs. Classification (NCBI taxonomy): domain Eukaryota; kingdom Metazoa; phylum Chordata; class Aves; order Otidiformes; family Otididae; genus Ardeotis; species Ardeotis arabs. Next base: position 12,868 of record JAAGAY010141489.1, on the reverse strand, counting down.
AAATGTTTATTTACAATGGAGAGTAAAGACCTTTTCAGAAAGCCTGATGGTACCAAGAATCTGTGGATTCTCTTGGTACAAAACTGGCAAAGACTATCACAGTGTGGGATGGTAGGTAATCCAAGACCAAGATGAACTTAAGAAAAGTATAAGACTTGCAAAATGAAACCCAGTGATCTAATTTACTGATGCTAGCTGATCTAAGATAAAATAATCTGCCCTGTAAGAACAAAAAAAAAAAATTAAAGTATTTGCTACAGGACTGTATCAAATTTTAGTGCCTAATTCACATTTCTGAAGCTTTTAAGTGTACATTTAAAATGTTACTTCATGGTGAATTGCAATTCAAAACATTAAAAATGGAATTCCTCCTTCTCGAAAAGGAAGGCTCAGGGCAAAAAAAATCTGACAACCAAACCTTAATTCATTCTGACTTGTACAATGCTTTCCAGTAGAATTTGAAACTTGTTTCCTCACATACCACAATCTGGCAGTACTGGCAGGGACAGGAGAGAGGATTTTCTGCATGTGATGTTCAGTGGGTAAAGGGTGGGAAAGGTAAAGGTACCCAGGAGCAAATGCATCTGAAGGTTGTACAGGGACCATATGGAATGGTTAAGCAGTATTTGCAGTTTTGCATATAGAAGCTTACATTTGTAAACTCCTGCAAACATACATAAAGGTTTCAAAGGGGTGGGTTTGGTTTGGTTTGGGGGTTTTTTGTTTGTTTGCTTGGTTTTTTTTTCAGAAATTACAGCCTTTTAGATGTGAGTAAAAAAGATACTGTACTTTTTGGAGGAAAAAGAGCAAGACAGTTGAATGAGTTGTTTTGGTGCTTGGTGTTTTGTTGTTGGAAGTTCAGGCTTGCTTTCTTTGGACAGAAGAAAGCAAAAATGCAGGTAATGAAAGAAACAACTACAGAGAGAGAAAAAGCAGCTTCTAGTCTGTCTGTAAACTCCATGCTCAAGTGAGGCATAATTTTATCAGTCAACTCAATAACCAGCAAACTTCTATCACTATCAGGCTTTTCTGGTTTTGGCTTCTTCCTTGGTATTAGGCTCACTGTACTGTTGCTCAATATTAGATTTCACTCTGCTAAGCTATAATTACTAAACAGAAAAGAAACAAAGCAGGGGAAAGAAAAGGACATGTAAAGTAAGAGCTAACAGCAAGAAAAGAGAACCTTGAATTTTAGCAGCTGATCACAAGTTGGCCCTGGCCTGACAAAAAAAAGTACTTTTCTGTGACCAGCTTTCAGTATTGCGCTGCTGAAGGGTTACTAGTGTCTTGGCAAGTTTCAGGAGTTGACAGCAGTCCTTGTAAAGCTTAAGTTTTTGCTGTTGCTCCTGCTGTTCTCCTACCACCACCAGCAAACTATGGATCTCAGTTGGCTGATGGGTGGAATAGCTGATTAAAATGTTTATTCTTCACGCCAGGTTATTCACCAATGCTTCAGCTGAGATCTGTTTGCCTCCAGTATTTCTCTTGTTCACCAGCCATTATCTTGGTGCATTCTTTGGATTGTCTCAGGATGCCTTTGCAGCAGGAGGAATTTAATTTATTTTTTGCAGCCTTCCGAAAAACAATGTGATGTAACAGACGTGTTGGATATGACATGCATGAGTGCTTGCTTTAGTCTTGAACTACTTACAGTACAGGCCTCTGCCTAGCACTGGCAGTAACCCTATAGCTGGTTGTGCCTCCTCAGTTCTGTGGGTGATTTTATGTTGCCCTTCACCCATAGTGAACAAAATCTCTTTTGAAATCACCTCCTTTATGCCTTTGTGAAATGCAATTAAATGACCACATAACAATGATGAAAGTAACTCACAACAGTACTCTGTACCGTATGCTTTCATTGGATCACAGGGTGTACACCATAAGTAAAGGCTGCAGTTGATCTACAAAACCTTGGAGAAGCCCAAGCCTATCCTCTCACTAGAATGGTCGCTCCAAAGAGTAAGAACCTCTTAAATATCAGCACTCATTATTTCCATGATTGTTTTAATGCTACTGGCCTTTATTGTTAGATATTGGGATGGAATGCAGCAAAGTGGGTCTATTTGCATTATACTCCTTTTGTTTCAAGCAGACTCCTTCACAGAACACAGATGATGATACAGAGCAGTGTCATGCATCAAGGTGCCAAATATTGTGCAGAATTTCAACTTTTCCTATTTGATAGAAACGTTGCAGGACTCGCAGCTCTAGCAGAGACACCAGAACCTGAAGGAGCCTAGAATAAAGGTTCTGAAGGCTCACCTATATGGATGGGTTTTCCAGCTGCGTGGTGGCAAATCATACACATTATAAAGCCCTCTGCAGGAGTTAAGGCTTCGTTTTATAACAGAAATCCTAGTTGGGATGATTCTTTGGGATTGTGCTAACCTTTATATGTTATGCTAAAATAGAAGCAAGTGACCACGCTTGGGAATATTTTAATAATTTGTTATTATATGCTTATATCAATAAACATCTTCAAAAAACCCAGGATGCTACATCTCATTTGTTTTGGCAGCTTTAGGGAATGCTAGATCACTGTCCTGTTTGACTAGATGCTACATGGTTACATTCTCTTTGGGGACAGCTCTGTTTTCTATTTTGCATTTATTAGTATTTGGATAGAGGCAGGAAAAGGGGTTACAACCACTTAGACTGAAAGTTTGTCACCTATCCATGGCAGTATCTTTATTTCCTTTGTTAGCATAGCAGAAGAAATTGGTGATTTACAGTGCAGAGAGATTGCTTTTATGGTTAGAGGGCAAAACTGTATCTTAATCCTGATTCTGCTGTCAGACTTATTTTGTTTCGCTATGCAGAATGCTTCAGGAAGGCTGCATTTCCATTTTCAGATGGGTTTCTGCAAGGTTACTGCTTATTAAAGAAATACAGTTGGATTGACTGTCTGAATCGTGTCTCATATTTTTGGAATTTTAATGCTCTGCCAACTTTCTTAACATGGACAAAGACAGTTGTATAGCGTAATATAACAAAGCCAAAATATTAGTTAAAACTAAACCAGAAAACAGTATTAGGACTTGTAGGACAGAATAAGAGAGGAACACAGAAACACAGATTTGAAATAAAAAATTCTGCAAGGTGGAGAAGTAATAACAGCTTTAGGTCACATCCTTCGTATTCACAACAGCTGTATGAGTTATTAAGATCTGGCATGATCACAGGGGCCCTTTGATTTCCCACAAAAATGATTTCAGTAATATGCTGCAAAATGCAGAGTGTCAAGTTAATTTTTAGAATCAAATGTTTCTTGATATGGGTTGCTCAAGGCAAAATGCCAAGATTCCATTAGCTAGAAAATTTTCTAGGAATATTTCACTACTGTAATCCCTTCAGTTAAACCACTTACCATAGGCTTTATTTTTTATATATACTTTACCTAAACTTATATGGTTCTTGCCTGTAAACCTCTTAGGGTAGGGTCTTGGAATAAAAACTTATTGCTTTATAATTAATTCTCACTGCCAAACCTCTACGTATACTGCAGAAGAGAAGGAAGAAGAAAATATTTTCCAAAATAATGTCCATCTGCTGAGTTTTAAGCCCTCATTTCTGTGCTCTTTTGCATAACTTGCTGTCTGCTGGAAACAACCTGCTTAACAGTGCTCTTCCTCCTTCTCAAAATTCAGGGAAAACAGCTTTTAAATATATATATATAAAAATAATAAAATCTCAGAATAGATTTACCTGCATAAGATCCACAGCATCTTTTGCATCCCTCTCAAAGAAATCTGGAGGAAAGTCTCGAGCTGGAGGAATGGACTTTCCATATCCCCGAGGATCCCAAGCAACAATTGTGAAAAGTTGCTTATTCATAGACTTAAGCTGTGGTCCAAAATCTGTTTGACCACTCCCTGAAAAATCATAATTTTTCAATTACAGTAACCACCATAATACTTACATAGTACATATACATACTCTAAATTGAAATCTGGGGAAACTTGTATCTCAATTCTAAAAAAGATGATCAATCAACACTTTATCTTTAATTGTAACTAACCATTGCAAATCTCAGACAGGAAGTACCACAATAAAAATATTCAGAAGTATCTGCAATACACTCAGAGCAAATAATTTCTGGTAAGTATGTAAGTTTATCAAAACCTGTGCTCTAAACAGATGCTTTAATACAGAATCTTAAACTGAGTCACCTGGAATCAGCCAGGGTAGGGATTTATCTTTAACAGATTTAAAGCACTAGTATGGTCATTGCTGTTCATCTGGACAGCACAGATGAAAGTGAAAGCAGAGGAATATAATTACTCTAGCTACAAATTTGTAGGTGAAAAGCATTGTGTAAGACAGTTGTTCTTATTCGATAAAACACTTCTATGAGAATATTGGTGCTTAAAGCTGAGCTTTAAATGCTTCTTGCCTGAGGAGACAATCATGGCACAAAAGCATAAAACTGTAATTTTTTATTTTTCTAATATATATGTTATCAAAATAAGCCCAATACAGCATTTTTTTTCTGATGCAGAACAGTTTCTTTTATTGATAGCTCAGACCTTCAAAGGATTAAAAAACGAAGTATTTGTGTCTATTGCACTAAGCTATCTATGAACACTAACACAAAGGTAAGACTGCAATTTATTTCTCATTTGCATTAATGGTTATGTGGTAACAGTATCACACGCTACTTGATTAAAACCTATTCAAATCGAGTACATTCAAATGATGTAACTCAAATATCAAATCAGCTATCCATCATTCTATTAAGAAGGCCATTTAAGGGCATTTAAGATATTTTTTGTTTACTTGGAGAAACGCATCCTCAGATACCTCTGCCTATACCATCAACTGCTGTAAATGATAAAAGAGGCTGTATACTGCAATGACATGATGAGCTGACTACAGTCTGACATGATCTCTTCTCTCTTGCAGCACCAATTAATAGCTAGAGTCAGAAGAAAAATATCAGGTTGTTTGAAAAATACCAGTGCAACCTGATTAATATTAATCACATATTCTTACACAGGCTTTGTATGAATCTCTGCACCAGCATGCATATGCTTGTTATACATATATATAGATATATATACACACTTATATATATTTATTACACCTTAAAAAAAATTAAATCCACAAGGCTGAAAGCGTATCTGAATGATGTGTTTTCTCAGTACTTTTCTAATTAGAGAGAGAAACATCACTTCTGTAGTAGTGTAGTGTACAAATAGTCTACAGACTGATTAATTCTGTTGAGCTAAAAGCACTTATGTTTGCCACGATACACTTACTAGTTTGTAAATACTGTAAGTAATATACAGTATACTGAAAACTTAGTATCAGTACAGAGGGAAGAAGTATGGGACAGTCAGAATGTAAAGCTCACCCCCACATGTTGCCCCAAAATATTAAACCATAAGCTTAATAACGATACAGATACTAAGCCTAACTGTTACTGTGTGTAATAATGCTAACTGAACAGTAGCAATGTACACCTAATAATAACAACAGTATTAAAACCGAAGAAATAAATTATTTCTATTTAAAGAGTTAGCACTGGCAACAGGATTACTAGTTTAAAAAGCCGCTTAAAATGAATAGGTTAAAACATATGACTACTAAAGCACTTCTAGCATTAACTTTTTTCCACCCTCTCCTTAAGAATTCTTTGAAAGAAAGAACCAATTCACAAAGACTTGAAAATATTGCTGCCAAGAAGAACAAATGTTATCTGCTCTTCAGTTCTTGATGTTCCACCATCTTGATCCAGCAATTCAGTCAAGCATGAGTCCAACTCTGAACACAGTTACTGACAGCCTGCCATGAACTGTTAGTAATTCTGATTGGTTCTCTAGAACTGCAAGAACCCAGAAAAAAAAAGCCTGTGTTAATTTTAAAATTTTGTTATCCAAAGCAGTGGTCTTGACAGACCTGTAGCTAGCAGAACCTCTTGTCCATCTCAAAAAGCCACTGAGAATCTTAACAATGTTTCCTTGAATAACCAAAACATGAAAATAAATTTTTAGTCAAAAAGGAAGTCTCAACCGTGCCTTTTTCACTATGATAATAAAATGAAGGTGCTGCATTATGTCTATTAATTCAATTGGAATGCACCTAGTTTCTAAAAAGGAATGCATAATTCAATCCGAGTAACAAATATAGCTGACCTGATTTTCCCCACCCCTCTGTTATTTTGCACCTTGTGTAGCTATTTGCCACCTGTGCTGGACACCCTCTTTGTACAGTTAAATCCAAAAATGCAAGTGCCTACTACACTACTTTTTTAGTGACAATGCTCCATAATCAGGTGTCGAACATATTACAAAACAGTTTTGTGCATTCTAGCTTGACACCAGATGGCTGAAGAGGTGGTTGCTTTACAAAGGTAAGACAAAATCTCCACACCTAGCATTCCGGGAAGCAGAAGAACTGCATGGCTTCCTTCTCCTGTCTGCTGATAATGCAAGTGGACTCCATTCACGTGGATTTTCGCAGATGTTATTGAAGTACTAGGGATGGAGGAAGCGGAGAGAAACAGGAAAACATTCAGATGGTTAATTTTCATTACTATACAGTGATTCAAGGAATACAGAATAATTTTTCTAGATATTGAGATTTAAATGGGTCACTTGCCTTTCATGGGTGCACGGAAGACTAAATAAAAAGCTTGTTGGGAGCAGAGAAGTACTCAGTAGTGACTGCTATGTAGCATTTGTACTTAGGTTTCACAAACGTAGCTAAATGACTTAAGTTAAAGGGGAGAAAAAAATATTATTGACCATGCAACAAGGGGAATATAAAAGCAGCTGTACATGGCTACAGAATTGTGTTGAAATAAATGTTTTAGAGAGGAGAAACCTCATTTTGTCACAGCATAACTTTTGAAACTGCTGGTGTTCACCTTGTAATTACTAAACTGAGCATCTCCATCTGCCAAAAAAACCACAAACTACTGTTACGGTTCCTCATGAACCTCTACAACAAAAACCACCTTGCACTGAGATGAGGGTGGAGAAGAAAAATGTGATAACAATATTTCTGTCATTGTAAACTCAGCAGGAGGTAATGCTTAACTGGAAAATACTACATGACCAAAAAACCCCACCCACTAAAGAAGTGTCACAGAAACTCTCTGCACCGGCCAACTCTCAGCCCCGACCCTTAAACCTCTACGCTAACCTTCAGTATAAAGCAAAACGTATGTGTAAATGCAAACAGGTAACCCGAGATACGGTGTCTAGATACAACCACCTAGTGAGAAAGCAGAAGTAGCATAGATTGAAGGTATCTTCTCAACAGTATAAACCATTACATCTGTTCTCCCAAGTACATTTGTGCCCTAACGGCTGGAAGACATATTTTCAACAACCTAACTAATTTTATTTAGAGGTAGTAATATGGCAAAAATTTTGCCATTTGGTTACCTAATGGTTAACCCTTATGCCCTGCAGTTCTGTTTACCTTGATTAAATATTCTTGCCCCATAAATAAAATCAAGGTGAATTTCACACGCGTACAGAAACCCTGTTTTCCAGTCTTATATGTAACAATAATCTCTGTTCCATGATATTTACTGTGCAATTTATTAAAAATTCAACTTCAACATACAAATTCTGAACCACTTACGGCACATAGGCATAGTCCCACCCGTATAGAGCTTAAAATGGTGGATTAAAGGTAAAAAATCCCACAAACTTAAACCCTTCTCATAAGGAAAATAAAAAAGAACAATAGCTTGTGAACTCAGGTTCCCAATACATAAGTGGCAGTTAAACCACAGAATCTATTCAACACAAAGCCATTCGGATTTTACATAAAATCTTGGTCTACATAACCAATCATGCCACATGCCTAAATATAAGCTGTGACTGTGCTGAATAGGATCAGCTCTTTCTACCTGTGCAGATGCAATTTGAGAACTAGAGTACAAATGCAAATCTGTGACAAGAATGCAGCTCAAAGAAACTCAGTGTGCCATCATAACTTCAGTGACTGATGACTGTAATGGCATTAAGTCCATATATCACACTTGATGTGGCTATATGCTTCACAACTTGAATTTTGAAAGTAGCATTCCAATGGCCCCCTCTTCTCCTCTGAATATCTGGCTTTCGCTTTTTTTCTATTTATTAAAAAAATGGTTTTCTAATTTTTTTTTGTACACCATCTTTTGGTTTGTCATTCATTTAATCATATTTTATCATAGTTCTCACCACAGCAAATAAGCACCTCGCTCTTACTAACTTTTATAGAAATATATGATTCTTTCGCTTCTCTTGTAATTGTTAAAAACATTTCCAGTTTTGAACAAAACTGAAATAATCGCCATCCTGTTACCTTTTTTTTAAAAAAGGTTACTAACATGTAATTTTAATAGACAAGGGATGTATATTCTGCTTTCCTGATTCAGATGCTGAACTTTTTTTACACAGTTCTACATTTTTTAGGATTAATTATTAACATCAGGGGCTTGAGAACTTTGCTCAGTTTATGACACGTTTTATAAAATCCAATGAAATCCAGGAGTTTCACACAGGGAGTATTTTCAATACTTTCTGGACTAAGAACAAATGAATTGGTTTTTTTTTACGTGCTGAGAAACTTCACTGGAATTGGCTACATCAAAGGCAGATTTGGTCTTCCCCACATCAAGTTTCTGCGAGTCTGAAATCATTTCAGTATGCGTGTCAGCATGATGACTTCACTTCTGTCAAGTTTTCATACAGACTGCATTTTTCATTGGTTGGCGTAGTCAGAAACCACGTTAAAACAAAACAAAGCAAAAAATTACACTGTTTTGTAACTGAATTAGCAGTGTTAAGTTTTACAGCTCTTTGAGAAGCATTGGATACGTACTGCCTATGTTGACCGAGGCAGCACAGATGCAGAGTAGGCAGGTCTGCCTTGCTGCAGGCCACATTTCACTTCATACTCTGTAGGAGTGCAGCTTAATCTGGGAAATACCTTTCTGTTCCAGCTGTGCAATAGTACAACCTAGTCTTTATCTATGCGGGGAAAAAAATAATTATGGTATTATGTCTGGTTTCCTCAATAGGATTTGCAGAATAAGCAGTATTTTATACATTACACACACCTCTTCTCTTTGCCTCCTCCCTGCCTGACCACAGCAGCAGGCAGCTGAGGGTACTACCAGGGTCCCCACCTTGTGACCCCCCCCCACCACTCCAAAATCTAGTGTACACACCTTCTGCTAAAACACCTTATTCACCCTCCCTTCTCGGTGACACCCACCCGGGCCTGTCAAATATCACCCTCCCCAGGCCCCGCACGCAGGGGAGGGACGAGGGGAAGGAGGCGGCTGTGTCTTTTACCCGTAGGAAGCGACCGGTCCCCGGGGCGTGAGCGGCGCGGCCCAGCCCGGCGGCTGCTGCAGCAGCAAGCCCCGGAAGGCTCGACCCGCCCTCCGCCGAGCCATTTTGCCCACCAAGGCCGCCTCGCCGGGGAGGGGAGGAGAGAGGAGGGGAGGAGAGAGGAGGGGAGGCGGGGCGGCCGCCCCGCCTCCCCTCCTCTCTCCTCCCCTCCCCGGCGATGCGGGCTCCCGCCCTGGGCCTGTCGGGCCTGGGCCGGGCCGGTGCGCGGAGGCCGCGGGCCGGACAGGCCTGAGATGGCGCTCAGCGGGCTGTGCTGGTTGCTGCGACTGCCCTACTGAAGGGATTGAGTATGTCTTAAACAACCGGGCTCCGGCAGGAATCATTAACTCTGCCTCACCAACACTACAGAGAGCACCCAAGCCCTGGCCAAGGGCTTTGGCCTGGCGAGTGGCCATACTGCTCAGGGCCAGCTGCCTAACTGCCTTTGTTTGCCGCAGTGCTTGGCCTTGCTTTCCTCTGGAGCTCCTCACAGGGAGACTGACTGCTTTCCCCAGTGTCTGCTTTCCAAGTGTGGAAGAGAACGACCAACCCAAGTCACGGCCTGCTGGGGACGATGGTGTAGAGAGTATATGAAGGTAGTGAGGAAAACAGTAGAAAGCTGTAGAGCTGGTACCAAGCTTGAAACAGACCTAGGAAACGAGGTCCCCTGCCTTATACCTGGATGAGAGAGATTTCCTCAAGGCAGGTCAGTGTTATATATTCACTCCAGCACAGCAGGAGCTCAGAGACTGCCCCAAAAGTGTGTAGTTGTCTGCCTTCCCACTCCATTCCCATTTGTTTGCACGGGAGTAACGAATCTTAAAGGTGAATAACACTGATAACAAATCCCAGTGCATAAAGAGATTAACTCAGCTGTGTGAGCATACTGGTTCTGTTTATCCTCTGAGCAGATCAAACCATTTAAGATTAGTGTCTTTAGTATTGCTAATTACAAGCAATCCATCATCAGGAAAAACTGCCTTCACTCTTGCTCGGTGACATCTACAAGCCCCTACAGTTTCCTGGGCCCTTAGACCACTTTCAGAGGTTCATCTTTGTTGTAAGTGTTGCTTGCCTACATTTCTTTCTGGTGGAAAATTGCTGGAGGTGATGGTTGACTTATTCTGTGTTTAGGAAAAAGAGGTAGCTTGATCTTCTGCTGCACAATTTGGTTTTTTTTTTTTTTCTGAATTCTTCAATTCACATGAATGAAAAGGGGCACATATCTCATATCACTATGAGCTGCAGAGGGAAAGGTCTCAAGTTTGTATCCAATTTCACTCCTGGTAAAATGCCTTTCAATCTAATCTTCCTACATATCCTCTACCTAGTATGGCTGAAGGAGATGTAACAACTTCTCAGAACCTTTTGTGCTGAAGAAGTGAGGGATAAATTAGAAAGGGTTCATCATACAGTGTAGAGGAACAGAAGAGGTAGAAAGGCAAAACCAGAAGCCCCCGCCAGATGAGAGAAAAAGGAGATGAGGAGGGGTATGTACCACTTGAGAAATGGATGGGGTAGATCTAGATGGGTTAACCCCCCTGTCAGTGTGACAAAAGCTGCGTGGTGCCTTTGCAGAAAAGACTGTCTCCATGAAGGTGCTGCACCATGTGTCACATCCAGGCCTTCAGTCACAGCTCTGGAGCATACGCAGCCTGTAAAGCAGCCATTCCTCTCCCAAGTGTCTGGACCACGCAACCGCTCTCACAGGCAGTGTCCTGCCTTCTTTGGCCTGGAGAGAGAAAACTAACATGGCAATTGGGGCAGAAATTGCACTGGCAAAAGGCCCTTTTCTGTGTGTGGGGAGAAAATGACTGGTGCCATGCAGGGTGACAGGAGAGAGCTGCTCTCGAGGAGAGAGTTGCTCTCTGGGCACACAGGGCTGTAGCACCAGATGCAGCTGTGGAAGCAGGACTCTGCCAAGGCTGGATGCAGGTGGCAGATCTGGGGACAAAAAGAGTGTGAACTCATAGGTTCAAACTGTGTTCAACCTAGACAGTTGTTCTAGCTGCTCACTAGAACATCCAGTCTTGTTAGTAAAGCAGATTTGGACATAATGATGGGCAGCTGGGAGAATTAAGTATTTCAGCCCGACTATTTCCTCATAAATTACTGGCTGAAAGGGGAGAAAATGCTTTGAGCAAGCCAGACACAGGCTTACTCTTACATAGCCTAGGAAAGAGCTGAGAACAACTGGGGCACTTGTTCTCCTGTCCGCTCCCATAATTTTTTTTTTTTGCCTAGTTACTGCTGATGGTTCACGTTCTGAGAGCTAATTGTTTCTGGCCATGGCATGGAAAATAAAAGCAAAGGGAAAAAAATGTTTAAAGGATGTAGCTCTGCTGTGCTGGTGATGTGTCCCTGCACACAGATTTCCCTTCCTTTCTTAACTGCCCAGTCACTTTTTCCCTCGCTTAGTGTTGCCTCATCTCTCCAGTATGGTCATCTCTACAGACAGAAACTTGTGTCTACTGGCAGCTTCTGGCTGCTGCTGCTGGTCGGATTTCTCTCTGATATCCACCCAAGGCTCTGGAAGGCATCACTGCTGCGCAGTCCCTGCAGCTGGCCTCCACTGTTGGTGCTGCATGGATTTGTTCCTCATGGAACTGAACAGCAGTGAGAAGGGCGATTCAAATGCCATTTTTCAGCCCATAAATATTTTCCCACACTTCTTGTGAGGAACAGAACTGCAGAACGATGAGATCTTTCAATATGCCTATTAAAGTGCAAGGACAGAGTAGTCTTCTGACTCCTGGTTGTATAGAAAATAGATATCTACAACTTTTGTACTTCCTCAGGTAGAAAATCTAGAAAAGACCTCATCAATTATTGACATAGTGGGTCCCTTGAGACATGCTGGAGCATTAGGCAGAAAGACTAATTCCAGGTCTCCAGAGACATTAATTTCACCCACACTGGGGATTCTTGTATCAGGAGCAGTGATCCCATAGAAGACACCAGAATCATTACCATTAGTAAGGGCTCTAACTCTGGAGATTTCAGGAAGGAACTCCTTTGTCAGGGCCATTGGGCCACTAACAGGCTTTAATGGCCGTGATCAGTCTCAGATGAGGTCTCCTTCCACACCCCAGCTCATGGGCCCAGGAGCCTAATTTCAGCTCAGCACAGGGCCGTGGGTCCTTGCCCCAGCTGTGTACACCCAGATCTGTGTCTAACTGGGGTTCCTAGTGATCCAGGTACTGGTGTAGACTTTGCTTCCTGTTGTAGTCTTGCTTCTTGAGTCTGTGTACACATTGACTGATCATTTTTGCCTCTTTTACTTTAACTACTTCTATGAATCATAGAATCATAGAATCATAGAATGGTTAGGGTTGGAAGGGACCTTCAGAGGTCATCTAGTCCAACCCCCCTGCAAGGAGCAGGGACATCCCCCACTAGATCAGGTTGCTCAGAGCCCCATCCAACCTGGCCTTGAATGTTTCCAGGGATGGGGCATCCACCACCTCTCTGGGCAACTTGTTCCAGTGATCTACAACTCTCATTGTGAAAAATTTTTTCCTAATGTCCAA